>VDFB02270651.1:339375829-339388147 GCA_007258455.2 Sequoia sempervirens | reverse complement strand
CCCTTAATCTCAACCATTTTCAAAATAAATTAGTAGTTTAGAAAGTAGACTCGGAGCACTGCAGTCCTTGTTTTTGTTCCATCAAAAAATTTTGAGTGTAGCTATCCTCAATTTCACGTCCAAGGTCAGTATTTCCTGATTTCAGAAAAAAAGTGGCCACTTAAGCCCCTTTTTTGGGAACCATCTTTGTGCACTTACCCCCGGGCCATATTTGATTAAATGAACATTGGATACCACAACAAGGTTTGAGTAATGAAGAATCTTTTGATGTGTGTCAAAGTCCCGAAACAACTAAAGATTAACACTCTTATGTGGGTACCTTCTAAGCCACATTCCAGTAACAATCATTTAGCCTATAGGGTATTCAATGTTTTCTCCATCTATAATTGGGGCTTCCAATTTATTTTTGGCCTTAACACAATGACACAAGTAATAATTTGTTCCCTCTTCATTGTCTTCATCTACAATAATTGCATACACATGCCCTACATTGATATGTGCAGAAAATTAGATGAAATTAGTCAACATTACAAATACACTATAAAGTAAGATAACAATAGGAATTTCAAAAACTATGCAAGTAGATATACTACCTGGTTGAACTAGATCTAATATGTTGTCAAAGTCAACCTATGATTCCATCTATAACACTTCTAATTCCATTAGAGGGTGATATATGTGAAGTGGGATAAGATAACTTAACCACCATTCGTCAACCCACTCCTTTGACTCGCACTCATCGTAGGCTTGCATTGTACATGAAAAACAAAATCATGCCATCTTATGTGTATGATACTCCATGAACCTACATTTGAGCTAAGGAAAGAGTGTAGCTCACTTAATCTCGTCAGTGTACAACAATTCTCATACGATGCAATATTAGTATCATCCATCAACCAAAAAAATCTACGAATTGAAGACTTACCTTCATTACTTGGACCGATCGAAGCATTACACCACACAACGATTGATTTTGCATCTGTCAAATTTGCATTGTCTTTATACTTTAACTCTTCTCGTGCTAATGCTCTTTTCACACATGCTTTTGCACCATCATGCTCCCCCTTTCCATCCCCAACCTCACAAAAGTTCCACATATGTTTAACACCTATAATGACATGCATCCTACTCAACTAGTAGAACATCCATGAGTTATTGAGTTGTGTTGCATAGTTATTCGACCATATTATATGCTAACTGTATGTTATGTCCCTCTGAGCCAAATCACTATAGAACACCTAGAAGCAACCTTGTACGAACTCTGGAGAATGTGTGCGATCATCACTAATATAAAATTGGTACTCCCTCAATACCTTCATTTGGTCCTCTATACTACCAGCTACATGAATGAATGCTATGTGCACAAATATAGAAACTTGTGTGGAGTTGTAATATTGTGATTGCACCTCACGCTATGGTTGTAGAGTGTAGTTCTCTGAAAAGTTGACCACTGAAACTATGCTACTAACTGGAAATATTTCCTTGCATAACTTGAATTACAAGTCCAACCATCGAGCTCTATGGGTATGCCTTGCATACTCATACACTACACTGTCACAAAATTTAGACATAAACCGATACATTGGAATCTTCTGAATAACCAAATCACACCTTTTTTCTTGATTACCATCTTTTATAATGTATGACACCATTTTATACTTTTTGAACTTTAGTAGTTTCTTTCCAACTGCATGTTTTCTTTCCATATGTTGACATATTGGCATATGTTGCAAGCCACCACAATGTTGACATGAACCATCCAATCATAGTTTCCTATAGAATATTTGGCCATCCTCTCTTTCACATAATTTTTTTGATAAGAACTCTCTTGAAGATGTTGGTGGGGAATTTATGCCACAATCCTACAAAACATCATTAGTATGAAAATCTAAACATATAGAATGATAAACATCATAATGGTTAGAAAATTCAATATGTAATCTACAACAATAAGTAGTTCATTTGTGATTTATCTTGACATAAAAAGGTTAAGCATTTCAAAATATATTTGACAAATTTTAATTTTAGGATAATCCTCTTGAAATTTACAAAAAAATTGTGTTTGAGTCGTATCCAAAAATGCTTTGGATGTGGCTCATCGTTCTGACTACTGATTCTCCTTCTTACCACATCCCTTTGATTCAGAGATGGCCTTGTGTTATTCTTCCAATAGTATTCAATTAGTGTTCTCAATGCTCCAACAACTGGTTTATCTTTTTTTGGGAGTCTCCCCAAGAATTCCCATAATTCATTTGAATCAGTGTCCTCAATTCTTTGGCGCCTTTGAATGAATCTTGATAAAAAATTTCTATTAATTCTCAATTGTTGACTCATCTTGCTAATGAGACAAGATCTCCTTGTTTGATTACTTACCAAAGTCAATGTAATGACACATCGGGTGAATTACTATCTTTTGAGTGTGAGGTCTTACCCACACTCTCATAAGCATCCATTAGATTCTCCATAATAGTATTTTCACTTGAAGCATTTGATGTTCTCAACCCAAGAATCTTCATGATATTTCTATACTTTATACCTCACATCATTTCAAAAAATAGTTGACATCTTGTAGTCTCATTTAACTTTTCAAAGAAAAATTTCCAAATATTATCAACATATCTTCTACAAGTGCATTTTGGAATCTTACCCTCCATTAGCTACAAAATATTCTCATCAATATTAATAAAAAACTTTGGCTTTCTATGCAAAATTCTAGGTGGTGTTCTCTTAGGTACATACATCTCAACATTAGGAATTTCATCAATATTTAAGTGAGATGGGCTAGATCATGTACCTTCAATCAAGGGTGGAATAGATGAAATACCTTAAGGTTGACATGGGGATGATGGCATATATCCTTCCTCAAATGTGAGTGATGATGTACTCTCAACTTGAGATATGGTGGATGGTGTCCCTCCATATTCACCTGCAGTAGATGGTGTCCCTCCATATTCAGTTGTAGTAGATGGTGTCCCTCCATATTCACTTGTGGTAGATGGTGTCCTGCCATATTGACTTGGAATAGAGGGTGTGTCTCCAACTATGGTATGCAAACCCATCTTAGCAGGATGCTTTCATATTCGTGCCCTTTGTGTTGCCAATTCCTTTTCTCTTTTTGATGGTTGAGGTTCCTCTTCAATTGACTTGTTTTCATCAATCATATCCAATTTCTTCTTCTAATGATGTTCTCTCATCCATTATTTTTTCTTTGATTTATTAGTTTCATACGCTTCTTGTGTTGGTTTATTCCTTGTTTGTTTCCTTGGCATGGCAAATAATTTTACCTATAGCATGATAAAGAGACAAATATTAGTTCCTAAAAAATGAATCCATATAAATAAATGAAATATGTCA
This sequence comes from Sequoia sempervirens, assembly GCA_007258455.2. NCBI lineage: Eukaryota > Viridiplantae > Streptophyta > Pinopsida > Cupressales > Cupressaceae > Sequoia > Sequoia sempervirens. The sequence goes on along the minus strand of VDFB02270651.1, from coordinate 339,384,793 downwards.
TTCAAGGCTTTATACAAAATGCTTACAATCATCCTGTAGAAAATTATTTCTAGCATAGACAAAGGTCACATGAATTTTTGGATGGAATGCCTTAAAGAAACATGGTCATGTGGCATGCCATGATTGCAAGATAGGCTCAAAATGGAAGCATGGACAAGGCATGTGAATGTTTGAAAATAATATTTTTGTAGATATGTATGTAAAATGTGGTACCTTTGACAAGCTAGTGAGCTCACTATCTTGTTAATGCGGTAGGGTTGACAAGGTAGGGGTTGTTTGAAAAAATGCCTCATAGAAATGGGGTCTCATGGTGATCAAGCTAATGAGCTCACTAGCTTGTCAATGCGGTGGGGTTGACAAGGTAGGGGGATTGTACATCATTAGCTTCATCACCATGATACCCCATTTCTATGAGGCATTCTTTCAAATGGCCCCCTACCTTATCAACCCTATCGCATTGACAAGCTAGTGAGCTCACTAGCTTGTCAATGGTACCACATTTTGTATACATGTCTACCAAAACATTATTGTCAAATAAGTCATATGCCTTGTCCATGCTTCCATTTTGAGCCTATCATGCAACCATTTCATGCCACATGACCACATTTCTTTAAAGCATTGGATCCAAAAATTCATGTGAGCATTGACAAGGTAGGGGTTGTTTGAACAAATGCCTCAAAGAAATGCGGTCTCATAGAAATGTGGTCACCATGAGACCACATTTTTATGAGGCATTTTTTCAAACAACCCCTACCTTGTCAACCCAACTGCATTGAAAATCTAGTGAGCTCACTAGCTTGTTAATGCAGTAGGTTTGACAAGGTAGGGGGCTATTTGAAAAAATGCCTCATAGAAATGGGTTCTCATGGTGATGTATTTCTATGAGGCATTTTTTCAAACAACCCCCTACCTTGTCAACCCTACTGCATTGACAAGCTAGTGAGCTCACTAGCTTGTCAAAGGTACCAGATTTTGCATACATGTCTACCAAAAACTAATTGTCAAAAAATTCACATGCCTTGTCCATGCTTCCATTTTGAGCCTATCTAGCAATCATGGCATGCCACATGACCATATTTATTTAAGTAATTGCATCCAAAAATTCATGCGAGCATTGACAAGCTAGTGAGCTCACTAGCTTGTCAATGCGGTAAGGTTGACAAGGTAGGGGTTGTTTGAAAAAATGCCTCATAGAAATGTGGTCTCACCACATTGACAAGCTAATGAGCTCACTAGCTTGTCAATGCTCACATGAATTTTTGGATGCAATTCCTTAAGGAAATGTGGTCATGTGGCATTCCATGATTTCAAGATAGGCTCAAAATGAAACCATGGAAAAGGAATGTGAATTGGTTGACATTATTTTTTTGGTAGAAATGTATGCAAAATGTGAGCATTGACAAGCTAGCGAGCTCACGATGATATATGCCTCATAGAAATATGGTCTCACGGTGATATATGCCTCATAGAAATGTGGTCTCACAGTGATATATGCCTCATATAAATGTGGTCTCACTAGCTTGTCAATTCTCACATGAATTTTTGCATGCAATTCCCTAAAGAAATGTGGTCATGTGGCATGCCATAATTGCAAGATAGGCTCAAAATGGAAGCATGGAAAAGGCATGTGAATTGTTTGACATTAATGTTTTGGTAGAAATATATGCAAAATGTGAGCATTGACAAGCTAGTGAGCTCACTAGCTTGTTAATGCTCACATGAATTTTTGGATCCAATGCCTCAAAGAAATGTAGTCTTGTGGCATCTCATGATTGCAAAATAGGCTGCACCTTTCCCCATGTTGCTAACTTAGTCTTGAATAAAGAGTCTTGAAATACAATCCCTTGTAGGTAGAATAATCAAGAAAAAATTTAAAATATATCACAACATTAGTGATGAGGTAAATTTAGTGATGAGGTAAGTTTAGTGATGAGGTAAGTTTAGAAATAGAGATGAAAACTAAAATAGATTCAAAGATCTATCAATGTGGGAGGAGTATATTCCAATTTTGTAGAGACATGTATGGAAAATTTGGTAGCATAGACAATGCAATTAGCTACTTGAAAAAATGTGCATCACCATGAGACCACATTTCTTTGAGGCATTTCTTTAAAATACTGATTTCCTTGTCTATGTTGTTTGATAAAATTCTTTGGTAGACATGTATGGAAATTTTGGTAGCATAGACAAGGAAATTAGCTTCTTGGTAGAACTGTTTCACAAAATACCTCAATGAGATATGTCCTCGTGGACTAGAATGATTGCAGGATATGCACAAAATGGATTTTTTGAAAAGGCTTTAGAAAATTTCAAGCATATGCAATTTCTAGGTGTAAAACCAAATTCCACTAAATTTTCCAACATCCCCCATGCCTATACCAAAATGAAAGCTTTGGAGAGGGGTATGCACATCCATAGAAAAGGATTGAGAAATGATGTATTATTTTACATACTTATAACTTATCTCATATATATGTGTATAAAAAATGTGGAAGCATACACAAGGTAGGTCAATTGTTTAACAAAATGCCTCAAATAGATTTGGTTTAAAAATGTAATCAGCAAGTGTAAAGAATTGTGTAATTTAAAATGTGCATTGACAAGCTAAGGTTATAATGACAAACAAACAATGATGAACATGGAATATGAAAAATAACAAAATCAAAGCAAGCCAAAATAGAATGAAATAAAATATAAAGAAAATGTGTAAAGACTTCACATACCTAAAAAATGGAGATTCCAATGGGAGGAGTTATACCCAAATATGTAGCCTTTGCTTCTTCTTGCTTCAAACTCCTCAACAATTTGAGTTTTTCAAAATCTTGTTTCCCTCCAAAGCTCAATTGTATATCACTCTTTAATGGAATTGAGACTTGAATTGATATATATCAAATTCAATATGAAAACTCTACTATTTCATGCAAAGGTGGTGGAAAGATCATTAAAAAGGTGGTAGAATGTGAAAAACTTGCATGCACACTTCACAAAGGCATCAAAAATCTTCTTTTTGTCAAAAAACGCACATAACCAGGGAAAAATGCAAAATATGGGCCTAGAGATCATTGGGTATATTGAGTTTTCACCATTTTTAGAGCAAGACAAAACATGCTCATATTATGTCTTGTAAAACAAACAACTACATGTCAACTTCTTCAAAATGTGCTCGCGTTATGAGAAATTTGATTTTTTATAGGTTTGTTTTCTCTCTATATATCCTTAGCCATCCATCCCCCTTAGCCATCTAGGTCTCTCACTTATCCCTAAACCCTCAACCATAGACACTATGCCTTAGACACTAATCCCTTAAGCCTTAAACCCTAAACCCTAATCTCTCTCTCTCTCTCTCCCACTCTCTCTCTCACTCTCTCTTAGGTCTCAGGTCTCTCCCTCCCACTCCCTCTCTCAGGTGTCTCTCTATCTCACTCACTCCCTCTCTCTCTCTCAAGTCTCTCCTCCTACCCCCTCCCCTCTCTCCCACTCTCCCTCTCTCACCCTCACCCCTCTCTCTCTCAAGTCTCTCCCTCCTACCCCCTCTCCCTCTCCCATCTCTCTCTCTCTCACTCACTCCCTCTATCTCTCTCCCACTCCCTCTCTCTCACTCCCACTATCTCTCTCCCACTCCCTCTCTCTACCTACACAACTAGGCAACTCTCTCTCTCTCACTCACTTAACCATAAACTATTAAACCCTTATATTCTCAACCCTTAACCCTCAACCCTCAACCCTCAACCCTCTATCTTCTACCTTAAACTAGGTCAACCCTAAACCCTTAAAACCTATACCCTTAACCCAATACCCTCTACCCTCAACCATAAACCCTCAACCCTATACCATCTACCCTTAAAACCTTAAACCCTTAAAAGCTCTACCCTCAACCCTTAAAACCTTAAACCTTAAACCCTCTACCCTCTACCCTGAACCCAAAACCCTCCACCCTAAACCCTATAGGTCATCAATCTTATACCCTCAATTCTCAACCCTCAACCCTAAACCCTTAAACCTTCTACCCTCTACCCTCTACCCTCAACCCTAATACCTCAATCCTATACCCTCAACCTAATACCCTAACCCTCAACCCTTAATCCCTCAACCCTCAACCCTTAAACCCTAAACCCCTATACCCTCTACCCTATACATTGGACCCTCAAACCTATACCCTAAACCCTCTACCCTAAACCCTAATCCCTCCACCCTATACCCTAAACCCTCAAACCCAAGTAAAATCTCCACCCTAATCCCTCAACCCTCAACCCTCAAACCCACAACACTCTACCCTCTACCCTCTACCCTCAAACCCTAAACCCTAAAACCCTATACCCTCTACCCTATACATTGGACCCTCAACCCTAATCCCTCAACCCTATACCCTAAACCCTCTACCCTTAACCCTAATCCCTCAACCCTATATCCTCAACCCTTAAAACCTTAAACCCAAAAAAAATATCTACCTTAATTCCTCAACCCTCAACCCTTAAACCCTCTACCCTCTTCCCTCAAATCTATACCATAAACCGTCTACCCTCAACCCTAATCCCTTGACCCTATACCCTTAAACCTTCTACCCTCTACCCTCAACCCTATACCCTCAACCAAATACCCTAACCCATCAATCCCCTATAGGTCCTCAGCCCTATACCCTCAATTCTCAACCCTCTACCCTATACAATGGATCCTTAACCGTCATATATCTTTGTCCCCCCTCCTCTTCTCTCCTCTCTATCTCACTTCTCCCTCCATCTCTCCCTCCATGCATCCCTCTCTCTCTACTCTAATACCTCAACCCTCAACCCTCAACCATTATACCCTTAAACAATCAACCCTATACCCTCAACCCTCTACCCTAAACCCTCAACCCTTAAACCCTCTACCCTCTATCCTCAAACCAGTACCCTCTACCCTCAACCATATACCATCAACCATTGAAACCTTAAACCCAAGTAAACTCTCTACCCTAATCCCTAATCCCTCAACCCTTAAACCATCAACACTCTATCCTCTACCCTCAAACCCTAAACCCTCAACCCCTATACCCTCTACCCTATACCCTCAACCCTTAAACCCTTAAACCCAAGTAAACTCTCTACCCTAATCCCTCAACCCTCAATCCTTAATCCCTCAACCCTAATACCTCAACCCTTAAACCCTTTACCCTCTACCCTCTACCATATACATTAAACCCTCAACCATCAACCCTTAATCACTCAATCCTCAACCCTTAAACCCTAAACCCTCAACCAATATACCCTCTACCCTATAAATTGGACCCTAAACCCTAATCCTTCAACCATATGCCCTCAAACCTATACCCTAAACCCTCAACCCTCAACCCTAAAACCTCAACCCCAAACCCTTTAACCCTAAACCCTTAAACCTTCTACCCTCTACCATCAACCCAATACCCTCTACCCTCAACCCTAATCCCTCAACCCAATACCCTAAACCATTAACCCTATAGGTCCTCAACCCTATACCCTCAATTCTCAACCCTCTACCCTATACATTGGATCCTCAACGCTCATCTATCTCTATCCATCCCTCCTATTCTCTCCTTCTCTCTATCTCACTTCTCCCTCCATCTCTCCCTCCATCCATCCCTCCCTCTCTACCATAATCCCTCAACCCTATACCCTGAACCCTTAAACCCTTAAACACTTAACCCTATCCCCTCAACCTTAAAACCTCTAACCTCATCCCTTAAACCCTCTACCCTCAACCCTTAACCCAATATCCTCTACCCTCAACCCTATATCCTTAACCATTAATCCATCAACCCTCAACACTTAAACCCTAAACCCTCAATCCCTATACCCTCTACCCTATACATTGGACATCAACCCTAATCCTTCAACCATATACCTTAAACCCTTTACCCTACACCCTACACCCTAAATCCTTAAACCTTCTACCCTCTACCCTTAACCCAATACCCTCTACCCTCAATCCCAACCCCTAAACCCTATAGGTAAAAGCACAAGTTGTGTCACACTCTCAGCCAAATAAATAGTTCTGAGCAAAACATTTTCGGCTAGAAAATTTTCGACCGCATAGGTTTCGACCAAAACCATGTGACCTATACGTGGCACACAGGGTTTTGGTTGAATCCAAAAAAATAAATTTTTCCCTTTTCCACTTTGAAATTGGATTATTTTATGTGCGGGGTTTCTATAAAAAGGGTTTCAACCGAAACCCTTTCTACCAAAATTTTCTATGTGGCATCCTAATTGGTAGCCAACTCAACTTTTTTTAGAATTTTTTGAAAATTTCAACTTCAACAAAGTATTTATTCAATCAAAATGATTTTTTTAAAAAGAGAAATATACCATTTTGTAGAGCTCAGAGTGGTGAATCTAAATATGTAATTTTTTTAATATTTTGATTAGTTTTAATATATTATATTTTTAAAATAATGCAAGTAGGTTGTTAAAGTTAAAAAAGAGGTTGATTAGAAATTTTAAAAAATAGGAAAACATATTAAAATTTAAAAAAAATATATGGTGCACTAGAGGAGAGAGTCCTCTTCAAAAGGGTATAATTTTTTTTTTGAAAATGATTTAAAAAATAGACAATAGTTGACATCCCATGAAAACTATCGAATTCTAACAAGTTTAACTTTAAAATGTTATTATGAGAAAAATATACATCAAAATTTGAATTTTTTCCATGCACTAGATATTGAAGATACTTATTTGGAGAAAAAAAATCAGGGAAAAATGAAGTTTTTCCAATTTGTTTCTTGACATCCCATGAATGTCACTTTTTTTTGAAATTTTTAGCATTCCAAAATCTGTTCTTAAATTGATAAAAAAAAATGATTTTTTTTATAAATTTTTTTTATAAATTATAGGAATAAAATTCATCAAAAGTTCTACATTTCATTAGTTTACATCATTTCGAAATTTAAAACATAAAGACCACTTTTATGTAGTCAAAGTTCAAATTTTTTTTGTTGTTGGCCGATTCTTTTATAAAGTGTGACATAGGTTTGTGCTTTTACCCCTATACCCTCAACCCAATATCCTAACCCATCAACCCTATCGGTCCTCAACCCTATACCCTCAATTCTTAACCATCTAACCTATGCATTGGATTCTCAACCCTCATCTATCTTTGTCCCTTACACCTCTTCTCTCCCTCCATCTCTCTCTCCCTCCATCCCTCCCTCTCTACCCTAATCCCTCAACCCTATACCCTTAACCTCTAAACCCTTAAACACTCAACCCTATACCCTCAACCCTCTACCCTCAACCTTAAACACTCAACCCTTAACCCTTAAACCCTCTACCCTCTACCCTAACCCTCAACCCTAATCCCTCAAACCTATACCCTCAACCCTTAAACCCTCTTCCCTCAACAGTATACATTAAAATCTCAACCCTCAATTCTCAACCCTCAACCCTTAATCATTCAACCCTCAACCCTTAAACCCTAAACCCTCAACCCCTATACCCTCTACCCTATACATTAGACCCTCAACCCTAATCCTTCAATCATATACCCTCAAACCTATACCCTAATCCCTCTACCCTCAACCCTAAACCCTTAAGCCTTCTACCCTCTACCCTCTACCCTAATCCCTCAACCCTATACCCTCAACCCAATACCCTAACCCATCAAACCTATAGGTCCTCAAACCTATACCCTCAATTCTCAACCCTCTACCCTATACATTGGATACTCAACCCTCATCTATGTTTGTCCCTCCATCCTCTTATCTCCTTCTCTCTATATCACTTCTCCCTCCATCTCTCCCTCCATCCATCCATCCCTCTCTACCCTAATCCCTCAACCCTATACCCTCAACCCTTAAACCATTAAAAACTCAACCATATACCCTCAACCCTCAACCCTTAAACCCTAAACCTTTAACTCTCTACCCTCTACCCTCAACCCAATACCCTCTACCCTCAACTCTAATCCCTCAACCCTATACTGTCAACCCTTAAACCCTTAAAACCAAGTAAAATATCTACCCTAATCCATCAACCCTCAACCCTAATCCCTCAACCCTTAAACCCTCAACACTACCCTCTACCCTCAACCCTCAACCCTCAAACCCTAAACTCTCAACCCCTACACCCTCTAACCTTTACATTGGACCCTCAACCCTGATCCCTCAACCCTATACCCTCAAACGTCTACCCTCAACCCTAATCCCTCAACCATATACGCATAACCCTTAAACCCTTAAACCCAAGTAAATTATCTACCTGAATCCCTCAACCCTTAAACCATCTACCCTCTACCCTCTACCCTATACACTAAACCCTCAACCCTCAATTCTCAACCCTCAACCCTTAATCCCTCAACCCTCAACCCTTAAACCCTAAACCCTCAACCCCTATACCCTCTACCCTATGCATTGGACCCTCGACCCTAATCCTTTAACCATATACCCTCAAAACTATACCCTAAACCCTCAACCCTCAACCCTCAACCCTCAACCCTCAACCCTCAACCCTAAACCCTTAAACCTTCTACTCTCTGCCCTCAACCCAATACTCAATACCCTCTACCCTCAACTCTAATCCCTCAACCCTATACCCGCATCCCAATACCCTAAACCATCAACCATATAGGTCATCAACCCTATACCCTCAATTATCAACCCTCTACCCTATGCATTGGATCCTCAACCCTGATCCCTCAACCCTTAACCATTAAACCCTAATCACTCAACCCTCAACATTTAAACCCTAATCCCTCAACCCTTAAGCCCTTAAACCCTCAACTCTCTACCCTCTACAATATACATTGAACCCTGAACCCTCAATTCTCAACCATAATCCCTCAACCATATACCCTAAAACCTATATACTCAACCCTATACCCTCAACCCTAAACCTCATACCTCAACTCTTAAACCCTTAAATCCTCAACCCTTAAATGCTTAAACCTTCAACCCTCTACCTTATACATTATACCCTCTACCCTATACATTGGAAACTCAACCCTATACCCTCAACT
>VDFB02270651.1:339314317-339375809 GCA_007258455.2 Sequoia sempervirens | reverse complement strand
CTCTCTCACTACCTCTCTACCTCTCTCTCTCTCAGGCCTCTCCCTCCCACCCTACCTAGACAACTCTCTCTCTCTCTCTCTCGTAAAATTCTCCCTCCCTCTGAAGACATACATACATACATGCATGCATGAATACATACATATAAGTAGACATACATACATATAGACATACATACATACAAGCATACATGCATATGTACATACAATCTTATATACATACAAGCATACATGTACATATGTACATAGAATATTACATACATACATACATATAGACATACATACATACACACACTGATAGATACATATAGACATACATATATACATACATACATACACTGATACATACATGCATACATACATGCATGCATACATACATACATACAAGCATGCATACATACACACATATATACAAGCATGCATACATACATACATACATACATGTCATACACGAATAGATACATACAGACATACAAATATATATACAAATATTCAATAGAGTAGCATTTAACACAAAGCAAGATATAATGCGTGTGTTATAATGCCCTTGTGTTATGTATTACTAGACATGTCTTGGGAACAAATGCAAAAACTATGTCAAAACTAACAAATAACACGCTCATGTTATTTCTTGCTTTGGGAATCCCCAAGCCTTGGGCTTGGTGTTTGCCTTGGAATACCAACCCAAAGGCTTGGAGTGTCTTCCCAACATCCAAAGATGTGTTTTTTTTAATTCTACAATATTTCACATAATTGCATTCGTGCTAAGCATCAAGTTTGCATGTGTTTCAATGACAAACAAATCGAACACCTAGGTAATGTTAGGCTCTCTCTTATCTATCTAATGAAGTATTTTTTTCACATTTTGACAATGTTAAGCCTTTGATCTACAATTTATTTTGTTTGTGTGTCTATTTTTTGGCAAAAACTAGTGTTTGGTGTTTTTTTAATTATAAATTAACCGTTCATCAAAATTTTAAATAAATTACATTTTTAGAAATTAGACTCCATTCTACGCATATTAAAAAATAATAATAATTTTCAATTAGTTTCCAAAATTTGTAGGGGTAGCATTGGCAAAGTTCTATTTTTCAAGAAGTTTCCACTTTGAAAATTAGTAAAAAATCAAATATGCATTAAAAAATTATCAAAAAAACCAAGCATAAACTACATATTGTTAGCTAATTTCTCACCAAAGCGATTTTAAAAATACTAAAAAAAAGTTAACCATGCTAGGGAGCCATGAAATTGCTATGTTATGTTTTTTTTGACAAAAATAACACCAATTTTTGTGGTCCCCTCTTTTGAAGCTTTTATTCTCAACCATTTTTAGAAAAATTAGTAGTTTAGAAAGTAGACCTAGAGCACTACGATCCTTATTTTTGTTGCATCTAAAATTTTTGAGTGTAACTATACTCAATTTCACGTCCAAGGTTAGTATTCCCTGATTTCAGAAAAAAAGTGGCCACTTAAATCCCCTTTTTGTCCCCCCAGCTTTTACCACTTACCCATTAGGGTTTTTTTGCATAGGAACATAAATCTGGTAGAGATATGTCTGGAACTCCTAAAAACTGCAACTTTCATTGTACTAGGACTCATAAGCCAGAAGTGGTGTATCAGTCCAATTAGGCTTTTCTAGAAATTCAAAGTCTGAATCAGCTCTAAAATCTTTGCTATGCTTTCTCCACTTGATTTCCGTGTTGAAATCTTTGATTTGCAAACTATAGATTCCTTTTAATGATCTCCAAAGTAAGGTGACAACTTTGACAACTTTTAACACTTAACAACTTTTCTCCAATCTTGCACTTCAATATGTCTTCAACCTAGATCTACAAATCACACAATAAAGAGAGGGGAGATTGTTGTTTTGTTAGTGGAAAGGGGTTTTCCTTGGTCAAACCCCGTTTTGGTGATCAAACCTTGTAATGAAACCAAATGATATAAGGGAATGATGAATGAACAAAATGTAATGTTGCACCTCACCAAACCCTAGCAATAAAGTGTTTCAAACATGTATGGAGTGGCTCCAATGGATGTAGATCTTGATTCTTGCTTGAATGTGATAGATCTTCACTTGAATTATAGCTTGAATCATGAAACCCTACATCACAATTGTTAGCTCAAAAATAAACATGGTGCATGATGACTTTGACATGATGCTTGATACTCGAATAATGCTCCAAAACACTTGACAATCAGCTCTTGAAGACTCTTGAATGCTCCTGTGAATGCTTGGATGCTCTTGTGAACTCAAATTTTCTAGAATGCATGAATACTTGAAAGCTTGGGTTGTTAGATAAAAAATGAGTTAAATAACCTTGTATTTATACTTGTTTATGCCAAAATGAATCCTATTGATGGCCAAATTGGCACAACAACGTTAAAAAAGAATATTTCTACTCTATTTCTCCTAAAAAAGATAACTGATCTAAAACCACCTATCTTCCAAGGTCTCTATAGTTGGTTCTCAACTGTTCTATTTTGTTGAGCGGTCAATGAGGTTGTAATGTTCAAGGGGCTTGCTAATTATTGAGCTTCTCGATTATTGTAAGATTGAACTCCTATCTAAACCTACTCTAATAGGGGGTATTAAAAAAAGGTAAAAGATAGATTAGGGACACAAGAGAAAGAAGAATATTGATTGATTCAGTTAACCATACCTATTATTCTTCAAGGAACTCCTAAACTAAACTATAGAATAAATCAACTTGTAATCAATACTAAGTTGGACATTCATTCTCAGTGCAAACTTTAACAACAGATCACAAATCACCATTTCAAACAAAAGAAAAGATAAAACTTCATTCCTTGAAAGATTCCAAATCAAATGATTAACACAACAAATATCATTCCAAAGCATAACTTAAAGCAAGTTTAAATCTAGCTGCTTCTACTGTTGCAAAATAGATAAACAACATTTACAAATCTGGCAAGATTCACCAGTGCAAAAAAACCAACATCCTTGAGTTAACTCAACTAAACTAAGAAAATCAGAAAAATGCATCATCTATCCTACTACTAAATTGTAATTAGCTAACTTCAAAATGTCTCTCTACTTTTCCTAAAAACCTAACTCCTTCAAAGTGAGAAAATATTACAATTAATAGCTCACTAATTACATAATTCCCTCCAAGACTACGACATCAAAAGTTGTAGCTTTCAATCATTCCTCAATAGAAACTTTTTGTTTCAACTTTTTCTTGACTCCATTTGACCTCAGTTAGCTTCAGTTCATGATTGCAATTCCTAGTTTCAACTTTGAGTTCACTTCTTTGCCTGATGTGCAACAACATCTTTTGCATAATTTATTGCCAGTTTGATTATCTTTCCAGCAATTTTCTCTTTGCATATCCACCTTGTAAATCACAACCATTGCTATTTCTATATTCAAAAGCACCTGTAAATCATCCACACACATTAATTAATTAATAAAATCAACTAATTAATATTTAATTTAAAAATTAATTAATTAATCCGATTTATTTCAATTAAAAGTAAATACACTCTAAACTTTAGGATTGAAACAATAATCAAATCAGCTTTTGAAATTAATGATTTGTGCTTAAGATCTTGACGCCATTTGCCTCCAAAATCTAAACAATACATGTAAAACATAAAATGCATAATTAATTAATTCATCTGTTCACAAAAAGAATCAATGATTTCATTTAAAACGTAGGAATTAATTAACTTTCAAAATAGGAAAAACCTCCCAAAAAGCATTCACTGTCACCCCCAAAATGAATTACAAGCAAAACCCATATACTATGACTTTGAACTTCAAATCTTGAATGACAAACATCTTCAAATTAGAATAAGGAAAAGTTTAAAATATTCTAGAAGAATACTTTTAACCACATCTTCTCTCATCTCAGGATGATTATATTTACTTTTAAACTGCCCCTTTTCATTCACTTGAATCTTCATAAACTTGTCAAGTGATTCACTTTCAATGTTGATTACCTTGGTTTGAAGGCTCAAAATTACATCGACCAATTGCATCTTGTGAATAAACTATAATAAATGCATTATATCTATTTGAATCATTCTGTCAAACTATTCATATGTTGTGTGCATGCTTCCAGATTTTGTGTGCTTTGTCTCTGTTTATTCATATTGTATACATCAATGTTCTATGTTTCTGCATTCCAACATTCTATCATGGGTGAAGAGGAGAATTTTTCTTCATAGCTGTCTTAGCGATCCGTTTTGGTGCACATCTTGAAGCTGTGGCTTTGCATGTGATTACATTTCTTTGAAGCCATTCCATAAGTTCAATGCCTTGTTGGACTTTCTCAAAATGCGAATTTGGGATTTTGACATTGACAATGGAAATATTGCATTTCATGTACGGGGTTGTCTCTTGGTTCGCTGCCTTTTCCTATGCTTGCACATTCTTCATGTAGGTTCACCAAGGCAGTTGTAGCTACAACATTTAACTAAAATTTTGTCTCTATTTGGCTTTAATCTGCCAATTATTCTTCCTTGAAAGTCTCAAAAGCCTTTTCTACAAATCCACTTTGTCTGCCTCCAGTGAGCATATCATTCCTGAAACCGTATTTATTTTGAAGGCATTATGTCATGTGTTTCATGAGTTTCCTCTATTCTTTATTGCATCTATTTGAAACACTCTGCTTTGTTAATTTTAAAAGTTCCCATATTGGCACGATAGGAAAAAAAGGTTGGCAGAGGTTGTGGATTGGCCATTACACCCACCATCTTCAAATGATTTTATGCTTCTAAAGTCTTTTCAACGAATGCATTTGGTGCATATCTAGTGGTTAACACATTCTTTAAAACGTCATTTCTCCAAAGTATTTTCTCAAACGGTTTACACACCTCTTCTATACCAGAATGGGCAAGAAGAATGTTGGCAGAGATTGGGAGATTTGGCTTTTACATCTGCCGATTGCATTTTGCTAGAAAGTTTTCTAAAGCCTCCTTGATAAATTGATGCCATGAAATCCGGTCCTCATTTTGCAAAGGCATTCTATTACTTAGGTAATAATCACTACCCATACAAAGAGGGCACTCCAAGATTGTTGAAATCTCTTCCACAAAACAATTTGTTAATACCATGCAATTATAATATCTACTCAAACACATTCTTTAACGCGAGCTCCTCCTCTTTGTCACTGTTGGATATCATGAGATCACATTTGGATGTATGTTTACCAGGGCAGTGGCGGATACAAAATTTGATAAAGATTTCCTCAGAGCTATTTAAAAGTTTCGAAACATTTCAAACTTTCCATTTTGTGCATTGGTTGCTATAGACGATATCACTTTGGCGTATTTTATCCAAATTTCATGTGTTTTGTTCATTCTTTATCATTCTCCTTGGTTGTGGTAGGAAGATATTTGCAAAGGTTGTAGAATCTATCTTTAACCCTAATCCATTACCGATGCGGGAAAATGAATGGGAACTTAGCCTCACTTTTTGAATACATTTATTCAAAATCTTTCAAAAAAATTTCAACAGATCCGCTTGGCTCCAATCCAACAAATCCGTTTTAACAAATGCTTTTCATGCATCATCTACAATCGATGCATTCAATGAGATTACTTCTTGAGGAAAAATTTTGTTAAACAGTTCACACGCCATGTCTAGCATTCACCATTATCTATGCTTCCACATTCAACTGCATTCGTTTGAAAGTTTCAACAACCGTCCTCCTGCATCGTTTAAAATGACATCTCCTTGCCAGCTTTTATTAAACATGTTTTATTGTGTGATGCAGGATCCGGACTGAGACTACACCTGGAGTTTTCATTTTTTTATTCGTGGGAGCAGAACCAAATTAGTGTGGGATGGGATGAAATCTGGAGCAGGAGCAGAATGAAGTTAGAACCAGGAACTTGCAGAAGCAGAACGAAGTCAGAACCAGGAACTTGCGGAAGCAGAATGAAGTCAATGCAGAAGCGGAACGAAGTCAGGGCCAAGAACTTGTGGAAGTGGAACGAAGTTAGTGCGGGAGTAGAATGAAGTCAGGACCATAAACTTTTTTCTTTGTGCCTGGTTCAGGGTTCTCCCCGAGTCCTGTTTCGATAAGGTTGTGGGGCAAGATTGTTTCCGAACCTGAAGCTTTATTATTTTATTTCCCTCAATGTTTTCCTCCGCCTGAAAAGACACCCTTCTTTAATTTTTATTTTTTTACCCCTTATGCTCAAGAGTGGGAATCGGGCAATTCCTAATCTTTTGCACCTTTACTTTTCTAATTTTTCCAATTTGTTTTAAAAGAATTTTTTTAATTTCTATGTATTTTAGATTTTCAAAGATTTTAAAATCGTTTTAAATAAAAATATTTATTTATCAAACATTTTAAAACTTTATTTATTTATTTACTTTTTAATTTAAACTTTATAAATCTTTTAGAATCATAAAAAGATTTATATTATTTAAATTTTAAAATAAATTATTTAATTGTTTATTTAAAACTTTTAATTATATATTTATTTCTTAATTTAAACTTTATAAATCTTTTAAAATCATAAAAAAGATTTATATTATTTAAATTTTAAAATAAATTATTTCTAATGTTTTTCATTTTTGTATTTTCATTTTTTTGTATTTTTCTGAGTTTTTGATTTTTTTTGTATTTTTCTAAGTTTTTGATTTATTTTTTTGTATTTTTTGAGCTTAAAGGCGAGAACAAAAAAAACTAAAAGTCAAAGAAAAGACGAATGACACAAAAAACCAAAAAAATGGAGAAATGAAGAAGACGAAAAACAAACGACATGACGAGACAAGAACAAAGACGAACACAAACAAACGAATGACACCCAAAATGGAGATGCAAAAAGGTGAAAGACAAAATAAAGCAAAGATAGGCCAAAGATCAACAAAGAAACAAGATGACGGGGCGAAAAGATGTCGACGAAAAGATGAGGATTGGGATCAAGACCAGACAAGGAATGTGAACCTGAACAATGCCTAAAGGCAAAGCAGGGATCGGGGTCAAGAAAGAACACAAAACGTGAACCTTCAAAAAGTGCAAAGTATCGATTCTAGTCCAAAACCTGAACCTGAAAGAAACAAAAAGGAAACAAAGAATGGAGTCAAGATAGAAATGAGAACTTGAACACTTATTATTTTGTAGAGTGCAAGTTCTAGTCTGAAACTCGAATCTGGAAAAGTCAAAGAAAACAAACTAGGCATGAGAAAGGACGAAAACAAGAACGACAAAACACAACCATGACCAAACAAACCAATGAAATGAAAGAAAACAGAGAGGGTCCCCGACTTTTCCAAGTAAAAATTTGGGATGTGTATGTAGGGCATAACAAGTCCCATTAGGCATTAATTATGGCACACATTTTCAAAATTTCTTAGAATCGTGTGAAATTAGGATGGAGGCCCTGAAACCTAGGTGGGACCCATACACCCAAGGTGGCGTATGAGCCAAATCACTAAATATGGGCCACACAGCCTAAAAATACATGAATTATGATTAGATGATGGTTTATGTCAGGATTACCCTCACAAAAGATGCATCAATTAATGCTTGTGGATGCAAAATAAGGCCAATTAAATCATGAAGAAGCCCAATTAATAATGAAAACCTTAGATTAGTTTGAAAGTGTGGTACAACACTTTACAACAACTTAAATGAGGTACAATTAGGTTTATTTAGCTCACAAGGTCCCAAGACCTAATGTGAATGTGTCAAACACATTACAACACTAAATCAAGACAACATCATGCCTAATTTAACAAGGAGAGCCCAAACAAGAAAGGAAAAGTAGAGGGATACTTTTTCCATTGCCACAAAAATATTAATTCTACTATATAGTTTAACATATTTTCCTTTTATCTCTTTCACCTACTTTGTAAATCAACTTTTTATTGTTTCGTGTTTTGTGATTTTATTTTATATATGTTTGGATAACCTTTTTTGTAATTTATGGACTAAGTGGTGCAACTTGTATGTTTCCAAATAAAGCTCAAAATGTGAAACTATCAACATTTTGTTTTGTGGGATCACTCGTTCAAGAAATTTTATTTTCCACTACTTTAAGCACTAAATTAGTTAGAAGGTTAATGAACTATTTGTCATATTTATGGAGGTGTGTAGATGTATGCTCTCCCTTTTTTCCTAGTGCGCAATCTTAGGGATCAAAAGTGGGTGAGTGTAGGATCATGGGAGTCCAAAAAGTGGAAATATGATCCAAAAGTGGTTGAATACATTTTTTTTATCCAAATTTGATAAAACAAAAAGGGTTTATTGATCAAATTTTTAGCTTACCACCAATATAAGATATGACCTATTTGGAATTAAATAGATAATTATTATTGATTTTACACATGCATTCTAACTAAAGTCCTTATTAATAGGTTGATTAAAAAAATCTATAATTCTTAAATGATTTCACATTTTTTGAATCCAAAAGATGCAACACATTTTATGCTTCCCACACTATAGGATAAAAAAAAATTATTTTCATAAATTTTTGACCAAGTTATGGTGGCCAGACAAACAAGTTTTAATATTTGTAAAAAAATTCTTAGAAAAAATTCATAACTAATTATTTACTTGCAAAAAAATTATAAAAAATAAAGTGGGACATCTAGGCATATGTCCTCTACTTATGTTCAAGGTTTCAAAAACATATATTATTATTTTCTTGTACTTAGGTTGGTCAAATGTACACCTATTTTTTAATTTTTTTCTTGAAAATGTAGTACTACTGTATTGAAATTTCAAAATTTCACCAAATAGATTTTTTTTTTTCCAAAAGAGAACTAGTATCTTAGAAACTACATTCAATTTTCTACAAAAATTTTTCTTACATATTTTTCAACTTATGTTAATAACCTATTCAAATATTTATGTCAAGTTGCCTAACTCTATTTTTTTGAATTTTTACTGCCACTTAAGGGCCTAGTTTGGACCCCCATGATCCTACACTGACTCAAGTCTCATATTATCCTTTTTATTTTTATATTATATCCCAATTTTTGTTATTGTGTATGATCTCCCCTTGTGTTGCGTGCAATCTTAGGGATCAAAAAATTATAGCATTAACTTTCCCTTTAGGAGGCTCACTTGAGGATTTCATCACCCTAAGGGATGAACTCAACCATTTTTTCTAACAAGGTATATAAAGGGGAAGAGTGAAAGTTTCACCTCAAAAAGTAGTCATCATTATGTCTAGAAAATTCCCAAGACCCTTTTTTCTCCAAGACTTGTGAGGTGAAGGGATGAGGAGAGACCCTTCTAAGCTTATGCATGCAGATGAGACCTTAGTTCATGAATTCCCCTAATAATCTTTTGATTAGAATCCTAAGAACTTTCAACCATCTTCTAATGTGGTGCAAGGGAAGTGTATTGCCTCCTAAAATTACTCACAAGTACCTCCATGTGTTGAGATAGAACTAACCTTGGGTAAATCCTTAAATGACTACCTTTGGTAAAGTAATTTCATGCAATTCAACTTAAACTAGCTATCCCTCACAAGTAGATAGTATTAATTATCAATTCCATTGTGTGCTCGCATTAGGATTCACACCCACTTGAATAATTTTAGAAATGTGCTCAAGTGCTTGGTGTGTTTTCTTGTACTAAACTAGTATAAGCCAATCAACCTTTTATTTTGAAAATTCAAGTTAATCATTGTTTCTTTTTGTTTGTTAAGTATCTTGTGAAATTATCCAAAACAACCAAACCTTCTAGATTAATTATTTTGACCTATAGTTTATCGAATGCATTGTTTTAGTGTTTTCAATCTGTCTTTAACACTTGCACTAGTTTAGTACTTTTGCTCTGTCATTTAGTGCTTTCACTATTTTAGTGCTCATGCTCTACCTTTTAGTGATAACACCTATTATCACTTAGGATCTACCTTTTAGTAGTTATTACAAAGCTACATAGCTCATTTCTTTAGTAATATGATATGTTAAAAGGAGCAATTCAACTAACATTTTTAGAGCTTTATACACTATTTTCTAGTTTTTTTTCAAGTATGAAGTGTAGTCTTAGAAAAAATTCCATCATTAGAGGTAATACTTATTATGTCAGTCCCATGCATTTCTTACTTTTATACTCAAAGGGGGTTTGAGGTTTTAATGGTGATCAATCAACACATTAATGGTAAGACATGTGTTATTAAGGTTTTTAGTGCTTTGGGTATGATTTTTTAAGATCCCTTATGATCATTCATATATTTTTAATTATATTATGATAAAACCTTAGGAAACACCCAATTTGGTGTAGAAAAGGAAAAATAAGGAGAAAGTACTTATTATTATGCATTGGACCATGTTACCATTTATCTAATCATAAGTTGGCAATTCCTACTATCTTGAGTTGACTTCCCCTAAAGCTTAGGTGTGGTTTGTCTTTAGGCTTTTGGGTGTAAACAAATTTGAGAGAAGATGATAAATGATATTGTTAATAATGAAGCATTGAGGGTTTTCATTATTTTAGTATGGTGGTCATATTCACATCAACATCATGTTGAATTATTAGTAACAAAAAATATCATTTTCTCTTCTCAAGTAAAGGGTAGTAAATTTAGTTGATCAAACATATTTAAATACCTAATTAAAATTTTGAATATAGAACGAGGAATATTTTCATGGTATTTTTAGGACATTGGAGACCCAAATGTTCATGTAAGATAACAACAAAGTTTAAGAGCTAAAAATATAAGTCAAATCAACCTTCTCATGTGCATGAGGCTAGTCCATCTAGTAGCGATAAGCTATTTGTAGATTCAAGAAACCAATGTACTTTAGATGACTTTATTGATAATATTATTAGAACTAGCATAAGGCCTCATAAGTTTGGTTATAATATTCAAAGAAAAACACATATAAGAGGAAGAGATAGGGTACACCCTCATCATGAGCATATGTAATCTTAATGCAAGAGCTCCATATGCTATCTTGCATCCTACCTCCCTTACCTTGTCACATGAACATTAACATGAAATCATTTCCCATGATGTACACGAACCTAATTAACTTGATAATGACAACATTAAAAGATCCATAGATGAAAGGTTAGACTTGTTTTACCATCTTAAGGAAAGACATAGAGAAATCCAAGAACAAATAGAGTTTCAAAAAGCTCAACTTGCTTAAAAACTCCTTTTGCAACATGAGGGACTCATGGAAACACATAAATAGGGATTAAATAAATATTTCTCAACTTGATAAAAGTCAATGTAGAAAACCACTAACTATAGATAAAAAAAAATCAGATAAGTTAATGCATGATCTTAAAGGATTGAGTTACAATGTAAAAAGAAATAAAAAAGGTTTTATGCCAACTAAGGATACACAACACTTTACTGGAGGTTTGTGTTTGAATAGCAAGCATTATAATAGTGATTGTTCAAATAAGTTGGGTTAGAATGATAGATATACTATATCTAGACAAGGAAATCAAATACTTTAAGAAAAAGAAACACCTCACTCCTTGAGGAATGATGAAGTTAACTTAAGATGGCTTTGTATGATATGAAGCATTGCTATTTATCTCATGATCCTTTGAATTGTGTAGTTACCATTACCATGATGAGAGAATAATAATTTCCCCATGACAAATTTGGTCTAGAATACTATAAAAACTAAGGGGAAAGCAATTAGGTATACTTTTGTGAGTATGTGGATATATGAAACTAAATTGATTGTGAGATTTGTTTCACTAATGATAAGCTTCTTCAATATGTTTGTCAATACCTTTGGTCAATATGAGATACCAAATCATGATTTGCCACAACTTAGAGAGCCTATGAAATAAAGGTACAAAAGGGTTGAACCTTCCAATAATGACATCAAATCCATAATGGAGACTACAATCATGGAATTATAGAGTGGGTATTAGTTGATAAATAGGAAAATTTGTATTAAGGATGTTACTAATTCTATAGTGAGGTTGCACCATCATATAAATATTGATAATCATTATCCAAGAGAATGGAAACATATAATGTAACCTGATATCTAAGGATTCTATGATTTTGAAACTCCTTTAGTAAGTGTCACAAATCCAAAGCCCATGTGTCCTATTCTCCTCATACCCTTTGAAACATACACATCTACAATCAAACTAAAGTTACAAAAATAGTGATGAAGATTTTTGATATTAGCTTTTTGAGGAAGCCTGCTATGCATTGATCAGTTCTTTTTGAATAAACATTGGAATGAATTCTTACATCAACCTTGATATGGATTATTTTTTCCTTTAATATCTAACTACCCCTTTCAACATTATATGGGTTTGTACATATTTTATGTCGTGTTTCAATAATTGTGCCCTATTACATTTGGCTATGCTACATTAAAAAAAAAATTAACTTTCGTAATGCCATGCTACGGGAGAGGGGCCGATACATAGGCAAGGGCCCTAACGTACGATGGGCCATGTGCTCATTGGGGCCCACATGTGTATGTCGGTCCTCCACAACTTAAAAAAAACTCTTGGATAAAAATGCACAATGAGATCAAACACAAATCGGATTTTAAATGCACACGTAATCATATATATCTGGAAACAAAACAAGTACACGCTGGAAGCCAAACATGATGAAGTGTATCCAACTTGTATCTGACATAACACAAGTAGCATTCCAACATGGAAATTAAACATCCCAAACATTAATTTTTGCACCCTTCCCCATAAACTTTGAAACCTAACTGTCTTACCAATGTAGGAAACACTTTCATATTAATCACAACATAAACAAGGTGCCAAGTCAACACAATTCAAACCCATCTGACCCATCTTTCACTAACTAGAAAACCCATTACAACATTGTTTCCCACTATAGCATAACCAAATCAACACGTAAATGCATTTGTTTGTCTCTTCAACCATGAGACCTACAACATGTATCAACATGAATCTATCCCATCTCACCAAGTAGGGTGCGCATGTACTGGAGCCGAACACAAATATCCCGCTTGCATCCATTTTTAAGAGCTTTAAGGTTTCCATTATTCAAAAATAAATCATGGAAACAATTTCAAATAATCCACCAAACCAATCAACTCAAGAACTAATAGCTGAAATCAATCAAATCTGCAATTCATATCACCTAGAATTCAAATTCAAAAGAGGATAACAATTTATTTCACCACACCAAACAAGCATCAATCAAATTCAAATAATTCCCAATTCAAATAGCCGTGAAAACCTTCAATTATTCACTTATTCTGCAATGATAGACAAAAGAAAAGGAGGAGTGACAAGCACAAAATTCACCGAGTTAACATCAAGGGTAGGCAACAGCTCAGATTCCAGCACACTAGCATCCATATTGTTCCAGGTATTCCTCTTAGATTTTTCCATTTGTGAGCTTTATATTGTTCTTCATTACAACCATTACGGTTTCCATTCATAAGCTTTATATTGATCTTCACTATAGCCATTATAGTCATAGGTTTTTATTTATGTTTCCCTAGGGTTTATATTGCAAATATTACAATCACAGGTTAGCAATCTATTTCCCTAGGGTTTATATTGTAAATATTATAGTCATAGGTTAGCATATGTGTTCCATAGTTTTTATATTGCAAATAATACAGTCATGGTTTACCATATAAAGCTTTCCGTAGGGTTTATATTGCAAATATTATAGTCACAATTTACCATTTATGTTTCCCAAAGGTTTATATTGAAAATATTATAGTCATAGTTTACCATTTATGTTTCCCTAGGGTTTATACTAGAAATATTACAGTCATAGTTTACCATTAATGTTTCCCTAGGGTTTGTATTAGAAATGTTATAGTTATAGTTTAGCCTTTCAGTTTCACGAGGGTTTATATTGCAAATATTATAGTCATAGTTTAGGATTTATGTTTCATCTAGGTTATGCATTATCATTCACTCTACTTATCTTATTCTCATACCCATTCTGAATTATTGTTTATATTGTAAATATTACAGTCACAATTTAACATTTATGTTTCATATGTTCTACATTATCATACACTCTACTTATCTTATTCTCATAGGCTATGCATTATCATTTATATTGCAAGTATTTTAGTCATAGTTTACCATTTTTGTTTCATAGGTTTTGCATTATCATTCACTCTGGTTATCTTATTCTCATAGGTTCTGCATTATCATTCACTCTAGTTATCTTATTCTCTTAGCTTCTGCATTATCATTCACTCTAGATATCTTATTATCATAGGTTCTCCATTATCATTCACTAAGGTTTTCTTCGATGCCAGTCACTAATTTCTGAGTTTCTCTTTTTATTAGGTTTTATTTTCATCTTTTTCATAGGTTCTTCTTCATCAATTCACAAAGATTTATACCTGTCAATGAGTTCATCAAAGACAAAATATGTGAGATTTGTTAAACTCTTACTATTTTTCATTTGTAAGATTTCTATTATGTCATAGTTAAAATGTGAGTGTGGTTTTCACTTTGTTGTGCATGAGAATGTTTATGTTGTACACACTTAAGAGATATGAGATGTTCTTAAACTCTAACTCCCTTGTATAGTTTGTAATTATGTTCTTCTCATTCCTATATTTCCTTATCTTGCTCACTCCAGAATAAATGTAACTCTCTAAACTATTAACAATATTTATAAATTTAAATGCAACAAATGAAAAATATAACACATACATAAACTAAATAATCTTATGTTCAAGCATCACTGTCTTCATACATATAAAGATAACAGTTCAAGCATTTTTGTTTCATAGTTTAGCATTTATGTTTCATAGGTTTTGCATTATCATTCACTCTGGTTATTTTATTCTCATATGTTTTGCATTACAAACTAATTATTCTTATGTTCAAGCATCACTATCTTTATACATATAAAGATAACTGTTCAAGCATCACTGTCTTTATACATATAAAGATAACTGTTCAAGCATCATTGTTTTGATTGTACTTATTCTGTGCAGATGGCTAAGGGTAATGCAGTGGTAAATCATACTGAGAACAAAAAAAGAAAAGATCCACAAGGTTTCCCTCCCACAAATAAGGGGCTATATTCCCCCCTGAACAAGATCATGTTGCACAAGTAGAGGAGGTTTCTACTCCTCAAATACCACATATTGACATTACTACACCTCAAATAACACAAAAGGTAAAACAAATATAGAAGTTGTGGTCTTTGGATGACATCAAAAAGGCACTCTATGAGATTGAAGATAATGACATGTCAATAAGGGGGCCTTCCAAAAATTGGAAAATCCCAACAACCATACTGTCCAAATGGCTAGGGGGGCTAACAACAACTTCCAAGAAAGGTACGCCAACAATCCTCAATGAAGAGGAAGAACATCTTGTTGTGGATTGGTGAAATTAAATGGATGATATTGGGCATGGTTTTGAGATAGTAAATCTTAAGTTTGAGGTTTCCCAAATATGTCAGAAGAGGCCAAACCCTTTCACCAATGGGTTCCTAGGGAAGTCCTTGTGGACAGGCTTCAAGCACAGACATCCTGAACTTGCATTGTGAACTACTAAAGGCCTAGATAAAGATAGGGAATTCAATCTTAGAGCTGATGTTGTAGCTGCATTCTACAATACACTATATGCATCATATGAAGCACTACCATATGGTCCTAATCGCATATGGAACTGTGATGAAACTGACACCTAGGCATGAAAAAATGGTTCCATGAAGGTGCTCACAAGAAAAGATAGCAGGAATGTCTCTTACATTATCCCAAAGAGCCGCAAATGGATAACCATTCAATGTTGTGTCAATGTTGCTAGGTAGAGCATTCCAGGATTCTACTTGTTCAAGGGGAGTGTGAACATAGATAATTACATCATAGAATGCAAACTAGGTGCGTGCATGGTAGTCCATCCCCATGCATGGATGACCAAATACTCTTTCATAGATTGGTTGACCCACTTCAAAAACTCAGTTCTAGGTAGTGTCTCTCCCAACAATAGGCTCTTGTTGATTTTTGACAGCCATGGAAGCCATGTAGCACTCGAAAACATCTAGGAAGTAAGAGAAATTGGTGTAGCTTTGTTAACATTTCCATCACACACCTCACATAAGCTTACTTCAAATTAGAACATGCAAAAAAAATTCAAGGTTTCCAAACATTGAAGTGAGGAGGAGAGAACTTGCAATGTTAGGAAGCAAAGCAATGATAAGATCTTTGATAGTTGACAACATCAAAGTTGGGTTTAAAAGGACTAATATATGGCTGTCAAATTTTGATGCACATGTGAATGGCATGCATCCCAGTGAGACATTTGTGGTTAGCAAGGATGTTGACGCAATTGAAAACATTCGCAGCCTTTCAAGACTTGGTCTGTCAAGCGAGGATGTGGCAGTATTGCAATCCACTCTTCCATATGGATATTTGTAGACTACAATAGAAACACAACACTCACCTCATAGCTATCATGTTGAATTAGATACACAAGTGGTGGCTAATGAACACATCCCTCTCATGGTGGACAACCCCGTTGATCAATTCAACAAAATCTTAGATCTTCCATCAGAACGTAGTCAACCATCCTAGTTGGTTGAGGGAGAAATGAACTTGGGAATTGATTTGCAAGTCCCACAACAACATGATACCTATACTTTCCCATCACCACCACCTGCAATTGACCCTTCTCAAGTTGTGCATTACTATTCTCCTTCTTGCAATTTAGATTTATGAGGTAATGGAGATGTAGCAAAGGGCTCACAAGAAGTGGAGGAGGTAATTTCCACATAGTTGGATGAGATAGAACAAACACAAATAGTTCCACACATTAGCAAGTTCCTCAAGCTTCTTGTGCACACTGTCTATCAAAAGAAATCCAAAGTTGGTGCAATTTAGATCAATAGACAGTCTCAATTGTTGAAAACAAATGACTACATGAGGCTATTAATGGAGCAAGAGAAAAGGAAGAAAGAGGTAAAGGAGCTAAAAGTAAGAAAGAGACAATAGAACAAGGAGAAAAGGGCAAAAAAATTATGGTAGTAGAGTTGAAGGAGAATGCCAGAATTGAGAAGGAGATACTGCGAAAAGAAAAAGAGCAGTAGAGATTACAACATAAAAAGGATAGAGATGCAAAAAATGAGCAAGAGAGACTTCACAAGGAACAAGACCGAAAGGAAATAGATATTTAGGAGGCACAAAGGGCTTTACAAAGAGAGAGAGGTGGTTAAGGAACCCTTCTAATCTATTGTCTCAAAGTAATGGATTCTTTCATGATATTCTCAACATTAATATCCCTCAGTTCTCCACAACAATTAATTATTCAAGCCTCTCCCAATCCGACCTTAGGGGAACTCAATATCCATATCATACTGGCACTTGGGATGTACAAATGTGTTCACCATCATCCCCAACACATGTCACTTGCACCCAATTTTCCACTCCAAGTCCCACTCATGTATGCAACACTCCTCATCAACTGGAAGAGGACAAGAACATGGTGAGTGGAACCCCAAGCAACCAACATCCATTTCCCTACCATAGTAGCTAGATGCAGCCTTTCTCTTTTTCACATGCAATTCAAGTTTTAGAGAGTTTACAAGTTTTGATATTTACAAATGCACCAAAATTATGGACAGTTTTAAGTTTATGATAAGTACAAATGCAACATTATTGTTTTGGTTTGTAGTATAATTTGATCATATTCCAATGTGTGTTGTATGTAATTTGCAATGTATGCTTCTTTGTTGACAATTTTAAATTTATGATAAGTGCAGATGCATTGTTATTGTTTTCATTTGCAATGTATTCTGATGAGATTGCAATATCTTTTGTATGTAATTTGCAATGTGTGATTGTTTTGATTTGCAATGTATGCTTCTTCGTTGATAGTTTCTCATTTTTGATTTATTTTTGATTTAATTTTCCACATGGGACAACAATATTTTTCCACCTAATTTAAAAATCCCCAAAAAGACTATGCAACCGATACATAGGCACCTCGACTGCCAGTTCCTATGTGGCACAATGTCCGAAGTGGACTACCTTGCCACATCTACTTCTCTCTCTCCACCACCCTAACACTCCACTACGTCACATTAATCACTTTCTACCCCTTGCTATACTTCTCTACAGTTGTGTTTAATGCACGTCACTTCCTTTAAGCTCCACAACATCCCGCATGTTTTTTGAGCCAACCTATGCATATACATATACAAATACATATACAAATACATATACATATACATATGTCTATACATATGCATATACATATTTATATATATATATACATATGTATATGTATATGTATATGTATATGTATATGTCTATACATATGCATATGCATATATATATATATACATATACATATACACCCCACATATTTTTCGAGCCAACCTACATTCAATTCTCTCAGTGCCTCGCACAACTTGCCAACTTTAGAGCCTTTCAATCTAGCAACTCCTAGTTTATTCTTCACTTGCACACCATTACATGCTTGCTTTAGTGCTCTGCAAGTTTCAAACAACAACCACAACCTACAATTCTCATACTCTGATTAAGAGATGGATAGACACCGATTGGTGAATGTTACATGAATATTATTACATATACATATATGTATATCTTTATGTATATGTATATGTATATGTATATGTATATACATATGTATATACATATATACATATACATATACATATATATATGTATATGTATATGTATACACATATACATACACATATACATATGAATATACATATACATATACATATATCTATATGTATACACATATAAATATACATAAATATATATATGTACATATATCTATTTAGTTGTTTGTCTTCAATTCAGTCATGCAACTATTGTATCTTTTTTAGGTGCCATTGATTAATTTGGGGGTGTTATCTTTTTCATAGGTTATCCTTCATCTTCAAGTCAATCATACATCTATTGTAACCAATGTATGCATGTATTTATAAGTATTTACCTCTTTATACATATATATTTTACTGTTGTGATTCAATTTAGTTATGCAAATGTATTCATGTAAGCAATGCTGCAAGTTTTCATTTTAGTAACAAATAATATTGTTGGTTTTTTTTATTCCATTGATAAATTTGGGGTTGTTCTCTTTTAAATAGGTTCTGCATGTAAGCAATTCTATATACATATACATATATGTATATGTATACATATATATACATATATGTATATGTATACATATATATACATATATGTATATGTATACATATATATACATGTATATACATATACATATACATATACATATATATGCACATACACATACACATACACATATACATAACATTGTTCTTTGTTTCCATGCCATAGATAAATTTGGTGGTGTTCTCTTTTTCGTATGAATGCAAATGAATACATGTAAGAAATGTTACAAATTTTTATTTCAGTAACAAATAATATTGTTGGTTGTTTCGATGCCATAGATGAATTTTGGGTTCTCTCTTTCATAGGTTTTGCATGTAAGAAATTCTATATACATACATGTATATAAATATACATATACATATTCATAAATGTATACATAAACATATACATATATATACACATACACATACACATATACATATACATAGCACATACACATACAAATATACATATAGGTTCTGCTTCATCAATTCAGTTAGGTAAACAATAGATACATAAATATATTCTTGGTAAGAAAAATAATGCATATAAGCAATTCTATATACATATATGTATATGTATACATATATATACACATATACATATACATATACATATACATATACATATACATATACATATACGTATACATATACATGTACATATACATATACATATATACATAGGTTCTCTTTTTTATTTGTTTTGCTTCATCAATTCAATCACGTAAATATGTATCTATATGCTATAGAAATATGTTATGTTGTTCTTCAATTTATTCATATAAATATTGTTGTTTTTTTCATGTAGACCATAGAAAATTGGATGCACACATTTCAACTTCTCTCCCCTATAGAGTCATGACTATTGTTGCATTCAGTAATGAATTAGGGAGACCTGATTTAATGAATGCTCTTCTGATGGCAACCTATGTTGCATTGGTCCACAATTCCATTTGAATTGTGAAGTGCTACATAGGGAGCCATTGAAAGCCTTCACAAAACCAAGTCCCCTAAGTGATTCAAATACATATACAGATAGACAATGTGAAAGGGATGTGCATTAAACATGACTATACATAAGAATAGCAATCACTGTTTGATGAACACACAATAGTTGCAAGATTGAATTGATGCAAAAGAGAACACATGTAAATTAATCAATGACACCTATGTAAGCTAAAATAGTTGTAGGGTTGAATTGATGAAGCATAACCTATGAAAAAGAGAACTGTTTGATGAACACACAATAGTTGCAAGATTGAATTGATGCAAAAGAGAACACATATAAATTAATCAATGACACCTATGTAAGCTAAAATAGTTGTAGGGTTGAATTGATGAAGCATAACCTATGAAAAAGAGAACACCCTTGCAATTAATCAAATGCACCTAAAAATGATACACTTATTGCAAGGTTGAATTGATGAAGCATAACCTATAAAAAAGAGAACACCCCCAAATGTATCAATGGCACCTTAGAAAGCTACAATAGTTGCATGAGTGAATTGATTTAGTAGAACCTATTAAAAAGATAACACCCCCAAATTAATCAAAGGCACCTAAAAATGATACAATTGTTGTAGGGTTGAATTGATGAAGCATAACCTATAAAAAAAGAGAACACTTAAGAAAGCTAGAATAGTTGCATGAGTGAATTGATGTTGCAAAACCTATTAAAAAGATAACAACCCAAAATTAATATATGTATACCTAAAAAAGATAACCTATGCAAAAGAGAACCACCACAAATTAATTGAATAGTATACCTTGATGTTGGAACCATCAAAACAATTGTAACTTCCATCCATACAAATATTAAAAATAATTTGCACTGTGAAAATTTGTGCAATGATGAACATAAAAATAGAAGAATGAAAGGTCTTCGCAAAACCAAGTCCCCTAAATACGTGTTGTAACAAAATAGATTTGATGATTATTGTTCTATGGTAATACATGTCGATATATGCAATGAGTTATTGGCAGTGTAGTGCCAATGCCTAGACAATGTGACATGGATGAATGGATTTTGGTACTTGTTACATTCAATAATGGTTTAGGGAGAATTGATTTTCCCAAGGCCTTTGTAATGGTAATCTATGTTGCACTTGTCCAAAATTGGACCTTTGAATTGTGAAGTGCTACATAGGCAACCATGAAAGGCCTTTGAAAAACCAATGATCCCCTAAATACATGTATGCTATAACAAAGTATAACTATTGATTATTGTTCTATGGTAGTACATGTAGCAGAACCCATGCAAAAGAGAACACCCCCAAATTTATCTAATGCACACAAAAAAAGATACTTATATTGCAAGACTAAATTGATGAAGTGAAACCTATGCAAAAGAGAAAACCCCAAATTAATCAATGGCACTTATGAAAGATACAAGAGTTGCATGAGTGAATTGATGTAGAAAAACCTATGCAAAAGAGAACACCCCCAAATTTATTTAAGACACCTAAGAAATCTATTGATAGTTTCATGAGTGAATTGATGTATCAGAACCTATGCAAAAGAGAACACCCCAAAATTAATCAATGGAAAATAAGAAAGCTACAATAGTTGCATGAGTGAATTGATGTAGCAGAACCTTTAAAAAAGAGAACAACCACAAATTAATCAATGAAAATAAGAAAGCTACAATAGTTTCATGAGTGAATTGATGTATAATAACCTATGCAAAAGAGAACACCCCCAAATTAATCAATGGCACCTAAAAAAGAAGCAATTGTTGCAGGGTTGAATTGATGAAGCAAAACCCTTAAAAAAGAGAACACCCCCAAATTAATTAATGGAAAATAAAAAAGCTAGGGGAGTTGCATGAGTGAATTGATGTGGGTAAAAGTACAAACCTGTGTCACACTTTATAAAGGAATCAACCAACATGACAAAAAGTTCTCAACTTCAACCACATAAAAGTGGTATTTATGTTTTGAATTTCAAAATGATGTAAACTAATAAAATGTAGAACTTTTGTTGAAGTTTATTCTTGTAATTTTTCAAAAAAAAAAAAAATTAAAAGTGATATTTTTTTATCAATTTAAAAGAAGATTTTGTAATGCTGAAAATTTCAAGAAAAAGTGACATTCAGTTGACATCAAGAAACAAATAGGAAAAAAATAAAAAATTCTCTTGATTTTTTTCCCCAAATAGTTGACTTCAATATCTAGGGCATGGAAAAAAAAATATATATTTGATGTATATTTTTCTCGTAGTAACATTTTAAAGTCAAACTAGCCTGAATTTGATAGCTTTCAGTTGACGTCAACTATTGTTTTTTTTTTTTTCATTTTCAAAAAATAAAATATACCCTTTTGAAGAGGATTCTCTCATCTAGGGCATCATATATTTTCCAATTTGTTTTACGATGATCTACTATTTTTTATTTAATTTCAATTGAGCCTCTTTTTGACTTTGAACAACCTACTTGCAATATTTTAAAATATTTATATACTAAAACTAATCAATATATATATATATGGATTCAACACTATGAGCTCTACAAAAGGGTATTTTTATTTTATTCTTTTAAATAATTTTGATTAAAGAAACATTCAATAGAAGTTGGAAATTTGAAAAAATGGTGACTTTTTTACCAAGTCACTTGCCATCTGGACATATTCGGTTGAATAGGTTTTGGCCTAAATGTATACGGTCGAATATTGTTCGGCCAGATCATATACAACCGAAATTCTGATTTTTTTGAATTTGTTTTGTTTTACTTTTTCTATTTTCATCCAATTTCTACTGAAACATAGCCGACCGACTTTCTGATTGTTTGAATTTGTTTTTTTTTTCCCTTTTTTCATCCAGTTTTTATTGAAATAACTATTTAAGTCATCTTTTATTAGTCTATTTTTCATGTTTTTTCTATTTTTCCTCCACTTTTTAATGAAGTAATTATTTCCTATTTTTTTTAAAAATCAACTTTTATTATTTACTTTCACTCTTAAATCACTAAGCATATAATACTGAACAATACTTTTCTAATCATTTGTCACAGACTATCTAGTTGAATACTTAAATCTAAGGAAAATCAAGCATCCAAAGCAAAAGATTTGGTAATTTTCTTTAATTTATTTTTTGTTTTCATGCTTATATGTTCATTGCTAGATTATTTTTTGTTTCCATGCTTATATTTTCATTGTGTTTTAATCTGAATATTTTGAGCTAACACTTGGACTAACAAATGGTGTAGCTATCGACTGTCAAAGATTAATATTGAAAAAATACTAATCTATGGTTTTGTAGGACGTTTGGCCAAGACGTTTTATTTTTCCACTAATTTAGGCACTAAAGTTAGATTAGATGGTAAATTAACTTGTTTTTTGTGCCTGGAAGGGTGTAATAGATGTATGATCACCCCTCACACCTAGTGTGATCTTGGGGATCAAAAATCTTTACATCTATTCATTCTATTTAGATCAATGTTTTAGGTAAACATAAGGTCACTA
Source organism: Sequoia sempervirens (assembly GCA_007258455.2). NCBI lineage: Eukaryota > Viridiplantae > Streptophyta > Pinopsida > Cupressales > Cupressaceae > Sequoia > Sequoia sempervirens. The sequence goes on along the minus strand of VDFB02270651.1, from coordinate 339,352,314 downwards.
CCTTGTGTGTATGCACTCCCCTCGTGCTTCGTGCTATCTTGGGGATCAAAAACACGTGGTGTGCCTTTCCTTTTAGGGGACCTACCTAGGGATTTCATCACCCTAGGGGACGATTCCAACCATGCATAATAACATGGTATATAAAGGGGGGAGAACTAAATTTGTGCCCCAATCTAGTTGCGTCGTAATTGGTGGAGCTCTGATTGCCTAGGGTGATTCCAGGCGAGGAGTGAAGGGTTGGTCTAATCTCTTAGTACCTCACTAAAGCTCTCAATCCATGCTTGTGAGCAACTAGTGTTCACTATCTAGGCCTCACATACCTTGCATATATTAAGGACTCCCTAGAAAAACATTGTAAACCTAGAAAGCCATCGAACGTAGGTTAGTGTGGTGCAAGGGATGCGGATTGTACCCTAAAATTACTCACAATGTACTCCCTTAGGTTGAGATAGAAATCCTTGTGGTGAACTTTGATAGTTCCCAAGGAGAGAGAGAAGGTGAGCCCATGGCGTTTGTTGATGACCCTGTGCCATTGGATCTCTAGCTATCCGCCTTTGCGAGAAAGGGTGCCCCAAAGAACCACTTGATTATCAAGGAGTATTAACCCAAGCTTGCTTGGGTGGTGAGCCCACATTAATCTATATACCTAATTGAGCTTAGGGCTTGTAATCAAGTGCTTGAAGTGTCATTTTGTGCAAAACCCATGAAGAAAAATCAACCAAAGGGTTGAGGATTTGGCTATACCCTTTGAAAACATAAAAAAAATTCAAAAACTTCAAACCCCTAGGGCTCCCTAGTTTAGTCTGACATAATTTGTAACTTTGTTGTCTCCTAATCACCAATTACCCTATCTTCACACTTAAAAAACCTATTCCTCACCCTCCCCCACCATCCAAATTTTTCCTTATTATCACCTTATAATCACCTATTATCTTCACATCTTGGTTTGATATCATTCCCTCTCCCCCACATCATTAGTTTCTTCATCATTATCATCCAAAATCAACCTTAAGATCTATCCCAAAAATCAACATTTATCATGTCACCACTTTGTAAACCAAATTTTTCACTAGGAAACAATCTAGATCCCTCATCACCCTTCCTAATCTTAAGAGTAGTTTAAGAACTTTCCTATCTTAAGTTGCATCTTTGATAATTTAGCTTAAGGAGTGGCTACCTTTTTGCTATTTTTTTTTAAATCATCTTTCATCTACCCCTAATTAGGAACTTGCCTATCCTAAGTAAGAAAATCCTAAATCATCCATCCTAAGGATCTAGATTGCACCTTTTTATCATAATCCTTAGTTGTTTACCATCAATTCAACCAATCATCCCATCAATCCCAACAAAACATCCTTAATCACATCATCAAAAAATCAATCCTAAGGTCATCCTAATCTACAATCTAGTCCAAGGTCCGCATCTTTAATCTCTTAATGAATTCTCTCCTTGCATGAAAATCATCTTGTGGGACCTCAAATTATTACCAATATCCCCTCTTCCACTAACATAAATCAACCTAATGTCCCCCCATTAACAAAAATGACCTCTTCCATAAACAAAAGCTCATCCAACGCCAACCCACCACTTTCCTCAAGTACCACAACACCTCTCATCATAAATACCAATGTCCCTCTTTACACAAACATAACACAACCCCTAAATAACCTAACCCCACTCTCATCACACCTAAGGGTCACTATTCCCCCCAATGCTAGCATCACTTATTCCCCCACCAACCCAACTATAACCACACAATATCACCCCACCTCATATATTCACACCAATTATATCACCCCGCAAAACACATCCCAACCCCCTAATAACACACTACTTCCCCCATCCCCTAACAATCCAAATCCTCAAAAAAAAATCACCTACAATCAACCCTTACACCCTAATAATTCTGATTAGACCAAGGACTTTCTAACCATTTCCCAAAATGAGACACTTGCCTCCTTTGGACACAGATAATCAAAAAATGGCATGAATAACATCAGAGAAGAATATAAAGAAGCTATTATAGATAGAGTTAAAGAAGAAGATACAAAAGCTACCATGAATCAAATTGATATCCAAGATGATCAAGAAGAGACTAGCATGAAAAATGATAAGGAAAAACTATCCTATCAACTAAGATCTTCCACTTTTATCAAATCAAGCTTTCTCACAGAGGAGAAGATTCCAAACAACAATTTCCACATAAACAATGATGGGTTCACATCTTGTTTTCAGAGTAAAAAATAGTCATACCTCCATGATATTAGGGGACACTTTATCCAATACAAACATCAAAAATACTTGAATGCACATTATTTTTGTATACAGGTGAATTCAAACTTGAGCAATTTGTGATTGAGAATAAAAAGACAAGAACAAGGTTGTATGATTGAAGAAGAGATACTAGAAATGTGGATGAAGGAACATCTTTTGAAGAACAACCCATGGAAATTGTTGATGACCAAGGAGTACAAATACCAGGACAAATTGAAGGTGGTCATAGAAATTTTTTCCTTGGTATGGAAAATCTTATAGAGATGGATATGGAATCCCTTTTCAATGATATCTCATCTAAAGATATGTTATCTGAAAGCATGGTAAAATTACAATGTAAAAGAGTATGGGGTGAATTTTTTGAAGAAAATTCTATGGTTGGAAGAGCACAGTCATTTGCAAAATTATTTAGGAGGAAAGAAATGACCCCTATTTTGGAGTTGTTAGGAGTTGATAATAAGAAAAATTCATCAGGGTCATTAAAGAAAACAATAGTTGAAAACCTGCAAGAAGCATTGAATTCTATTGAAATCAAGAGTCGAGCTATTGATTTAAGTGGTGCATGTAGAGCATTGATGATTGTAATTTCTAGTAAGACTTTATCACATAGAAGACAAGTTAAAGCAATTATTAATTAGTGTTTCTAGGAGAACTGTTCAAAGATATATCAGGAAGAGACATATATTAGATGGAAATATTGAGAATAATTGGGTAAATATTTGTAGGGTTCCCCGAAAAGATAAAATCTCAGAAGATGTAAAGGAACATGTGATTGAATATTGGACTAGCTAGTCTCGTGTTTCCTCCAATAGAAGGGACACTATACAAATAAAAGGTGAATATGGTAGAAAAATTTCACACCCAAAACATTTTATAGATACAACACAAAGTGAACCTTTTGAAGGCAAGAATTTTCAGATGTGAAGATTTTTCAATGGATGTTTGAGAGACTATGACCAAGTTTTGTACGTATAAATAAGATACATGAGGCTTGTTGTTGTCAAAATCATGTTGAATTTCATCTACACCTACAGTCATATAGAAAAGCTATGGCAGTAATCAATCCAAATATAGTCATCCTTGGAAGTACAACATAATTTGTGAAGTCTCTTCTATGTGAAAAATAAGAAGATTTAAATGAATTGAAAGTGTAGTGTATAAAAAATATATGCAATGAATGTGGAAATTTGAAGAATCTTTTATAGGTTGACAATATTGATCATTCAATGAAAGTTATGTGGAAGAGATTTGAATATGAGAAATACTCAACAAAGTTAGGAGTTGAGACCAAAAAAATTGTTCTCAAAGAGAGCGAAATGTCTTATAATGAGTTGATGAACAAATTTTGCAATACCATATATCCACATATTCAACATTGTCATGGTGCTAGATGGAAAGCTAAGAAATTTTGTGACTCAAATAATTGCTTTCAAGTGGGTTGTATTCTCTCTATTGTTGATTTCTCTGAGAACTATACATTTAGTCCTCAAACTGAGATTCAAAGTCAATATTATCATTCAAATCAAGTTGCAATATTTTTACAATTTTGTTATAGCATGCCAAAGAACATGTGGATGGTCTAAAAAGTAGCAAAGATGAATGAATTATCATCAAATAGGTTCACTTTTATATCAGTGATGATACAAGTCATGATAGAAGCTATGTAGCCCATTGTTTTGTAATGTTTTTTGAAGACTTGAGACAACGTCAAATAGATGCTTCACAAAATTGGATATGGTCTAATGGATGTGCTGGTAAGTGTTGATTTTTTTAAAAATATATATATATGTTTATTTGTTTACTTAACTTGTTTAGACTTATATGTTGTACACATATAGTTTATTTTTACTATCTTGGTTTTAAATGAAATTGGTTGTAACATCATAGGACAATTTAAGTATGCAAAATCTTTTAATTGGTTTTAGCCAACAACATATTAGATGTGACATAAATTTTTTGTAGAATTTCTATGAGAGTGGACATAGAAAGGGAGAGCATGATGGACCTGGAGCATGTGTTAAGTGTGCACTTCACCAACATGAACATGCAGGTAACACCATATGGTTTTTTAGAAAAAAATCTAATTATGTTTTTTGAGATCGTCTTTTCCTTTCAACTACAAAACCTCTTAACTTGACACTTCACCAACATGAACTTGTAGGTAATGCCATAAGGAATGCAAATAAAATTGTTGAATGGTGCAAAATTTATTTTTCTGCCCATGACTCAATATACAATGCACAATTTTTTTGGGAAGTTAAAGGTACATAAATGAATTTGTTTTTTGAATTTCAATGTGTACATGAATTGAATTTTCAATTTTATACACTTTTTAATTGGATGTTTGAAATTTACAGATATTGATTGATCAACTTTTATTAATTGTCAAACAATTAGTGGTATTAGAAGTTTGCATCAAATCATGATAGTAGGACATAGTAGGCCTCCAGTAATTCAATGAGAGAAAAATCATGTTTTTGTGTTGATTGCATTGAGAACAATGAAAATAATCTACAATGTGAGAATATTATAGATGGGTATGTTTCACAATGGGAAATAAAACAATTAGTGGCCACATCGAACCCTTTTGAAGAAATGACATTGTAGATATCTATGATCCTCTATATTCAGCTGATTATGAATGTGTATCGAATTTAGTTGTTACAAGTAAATTTTAAATTTTTAAATTGAATTTTAACTTACAATTGATTTATATTCTACCTAAGTTGAGAATGGTTTACTACATGTACAAGAGATATTTTTGTTGCTCATTCAGATCCTAACAATACAAAAGGTGTCGATTACTATCTACTAAGATGTACACAACCAAAATGCAAATTGTCAGAATCAATGACAGATCGTGATGGACAAGAGTATCCTACTAGATTAGTGGTTGTTGAAGGCACATACTATCAACAAAAAAAGATAGATACAAATGGAATTATATTTATTGATTATATGCTAGGTCAAAAGTTTTTACATTATAGTCATTTAGTTATAGCAACAAGATTGAATCTTGAAACTTTACCAAAAAGAGGGCATGCCAAACAAAGGTGGAGGTTTCCTATTGAAGACCATGAAAATATTTTAGAGATAATAAAAGATAGAGAGGATCCAAATTATATGTACCAAGAACTTTAAGATATTTTTGTACATATATATTTTCTTTGACAATATATACATGTAACATTTGGGGATGAGGTCCCCCATTTGTGACCTCACTGGTTCATAGCTCCAGGTCAAAAGTGTTTACCCCTTGAATAAAAAAAACATTTGGACCTAAATTTGAAAATATTTTTATTTTATGTTGAATTCAAATAATTTCATTCAATAGTAGCCCATGAAGCTTTCTTTTTTGTGATCTTATTTTCCTATAAAGATTTCTTAAGGTCAGTTTAAGCTCATGTTTGTGGATATCTTTGGTGCATAATTATAACACATAATTTTGATCTTAATTTTGATGAGATAAAAAACACTATAGTTGAGAACACTCTTCACTTAATTCCTAAAACCCTTCCCTTCCTACGTTGGATTCAGAATCACAAACACATACTTGTTAGCATCAAAATGAATGTAACATCATAGAATCAGAGATAGAATAGTAAAATTTATAAATAGCTTTCTCATTTTCAAGTGAAGAACAACCTATGAGCTTTCTTCCTTCATTTAAATCAACTAGATCTAAAGCCTTGCATTTATGCAAGGTCATCATCTCCTTTATCATGGAATCTATCCAATACTTTTTCTCCTTTAAAGAGAGATTCTTTCACAAATATAAGTTCATCATTAAAATTAGTTTAATTAAATGTACACAATAAAAAATTGGTGAGATATACCTTTCAAATTTTTTATGTTCTCTTGTGGACCTTCTTAAAGGTAGTGAAGATAGAGACTTTCATTTTATTCTTCTAAATTTTCCTATTATTTTTCTTCATTTTTGTCTCCTTATCCAACCTATTCATTTTCGTATGCATCTTCACCTTAACTTGATATCAATGTGTATTGTGTCCTCCTCTTCCTTTTGTTGTATAGATCTAAAAAAAACACTTACTTCCCTACAAAACATATTTCTAGAATAAACATTTTTCTAAGTTGGAGGATTCCAAATCTTATACCATTAAATTTTTTAACCATGACCAATGAATAAAATATACTTTGAAATCTAACTTATAGAATTTTTTCCTAGGTGTTTGAGTATAAGCCTCATAGAAAAACACTTCCAAATGTGCAATTTAATCTTTTTTCCCATCCATACTTTGTATGGTGTCTCTTCAACAAGGATGGAAATAGGAAACTTGTAATTCCCCGCCATGAGACCCTAGAGGTCAACACACTAATACCTAAAAAAAAACATTTTTTTTTTTAAAGTGCAATATTTACATGATTATAAGTGAAACATTACCTTAGATTCTAACCTAAGTCCTCTAAGGTTCACGACTACGCTACCTGATTCCCATTAACTGACAAGCAAGAATGGAAAATCACTACATTTAATTAAACTCCATCCACAATATTAAATTAAATTTAACCATCTCATTTAATTGAACAATCAACATGATACAATGATACATGTATTCAATAGAGATCAATTGATTCAATCCATTTAATTACATATTCAATAACATCTTTTACATAGTCCATTACATAAGAGAGAGTTCAACATCAATTTTTATCATTACATTTATACAATTGAACAACGATGTCTTCTCGCATACATGTGAGGAGAGTACATCTAAGTATGATATGTTACATCAGATTTATGGTTCAATACAAGTACATGAGTAACAATCCACATGAACTGGTACAAATGCAGAAGTCTTCAATCTAGGAGACATCACCACAATCACAAACAAGTAGAGGGAACCCAATGGAGTATAAGGCACATTCCACCTGACCATGTGGAACCCTAAGGTCTAACTCCCATGCTAGGAGATAGAAAAGGATCCCACCATCACAATGAAAAAAAGGTGACAATCAATTGACATAACAAGACTATAAGGGATTCCAACATGCAAAGGACAACATATCACAACACAACAGTAGCATTGCTTCCAGAGGCACACACATATGTAACATGTAAATGCAAATCAAGGGAAAGTTAGGTTGTAGTAGGGGATAGTGTCATCACATGATCCTAGCATGGGTTGTCCTGAAAGTCTTCCTCTAGACGTCAACCCCCATCTATGGTTGTCATGACAGTCTTACATTCAATGTCGGCCCCATAGGGTGACACATGCGGGACCAATTATTCTTTTGTGGGGACAAGGATATGGATCTTGCCAACTAGGCCTTCCCAACCCATCCTTAGCCTGAATGAGTGCTACAGGCATGGGTGAGGCATCTAATTATCTTAGTTAAAGTGAAATTATACCCAACCCCATAGTTAACTAATTGGGTTATCACTTGATTAGGAAACTCCCACATGGGCTATCCTAGATGCCACTTTGTGTGTCGGCCCCCATTGAGAGCCACTCCCCCTTCTACAACTAGAAACCCAACTAAATCAACAAGGAAAAGACATCATGCTCAAATAAAAAAACCACATGAACATTCATGAAGGTGAGGAATGAACCATCCCACTCAAGAATCATCCATAAAGCAAGTAAATAAAGCATGGCTAATTTCCCACAATAACGCTTAGCAATTATCACACCAACCAAATTCTAGAATCAACACAAATATTAAGCCAATAACATAGTTTTCTCCAAGCCTCTGGAATACTTCCAATCACTACCTCCCACAATGACTTACACAATTGAATAATAACTCACAACACACCATTTGAACAATAATCATAAGAAACATGGAGTACACAATTAGGTTTACAAGTAATCCTTTCATGTTAACTAAATATTCTTCAAAGATAATCTCTTTCCATATACATTAACTTCAGCTATTTGATTATAAAAATATCCAATTTCAAAACTGTTGTGCATGTTTTGCACACATGCCCTGTCGATGGCAGAGACCCCCTCTTTTTGCTCCCATCTCGCTTTGTGCACCCCTGTTCTGAGTCCAAGTGGGTCACATGTCTTAGAATGATCAATTTTACCTTGACCAGATTCACCTACCTGAATTTTGAAAAGTCCTTTTCTTTTGTGGAAATGCCCCTATGGGTTTCCCTTCGCCCATTGCCTCAACATCCTCCAAGCCTCGCGGACTCGCAACTACGGGTCACCTTGTGTAGGTTGCCACTCATGTTTCACCGCTAAGTAGTGACTGATGCCCAACTTCTACCCACATGGCAGGGTTCGCACTTAGTTTCTCCATCTGAGCCTTGACTAAGCATCCAAACGAGCGTGGGTTCCCGCATCTCACCTGACCTAGGTCCGCCATACCAAGAAACCAATGCATGAGATAAATGGAAATTGGCCTATAAATACTGCTCCCTACCCTTCATTTTACATGGGGAATTTGAATCTGAGAGAGAAACAATGTCCTTCCCCCCCTTTTTCGCTTTTGCCTTGGTCCTACTAACTTGGTCCCTGCTCGCTTGCTTCACTTTTTCCTTCATTTTTTGACTTTGGGGACAAGTTTCCTATGGATTTGGGATGTTTTTGTGATGCCTAAGTGAATTTCCAAGGTTTTGTTAGTTTTGGGAAGTTGCAAAAATTTCCTTGTGGGTCACCATCCCTCCGTCATAGTTTCAAAACTTTCTTTGCGGTTCGTCATCCCTCCATTGTCGTTTCAGAACTTTCCTTGCAGGCCACCATGTGCTCATTTCCATTTCAAAATGGTGGCAGACCCTTCGACTTCCCCCTTCCAAATCTCCGCATTTCCAAAAAGGGTGCAAAATTCAAGTTTTCATCATCTAGGGCCCATAAAGTGAGTGTCTTCACATGCCTAAAGGGGTTTGGATCAAATTTACCATGTGTTTAGACATTACAAAAATTTCCTTGTGGGTCGTCGTGTGTGGATCGCCGTGTGCTCATTGCCATTACAAAAGGGTGGCAAACCCTCCAACTTCCGCATTCCAAATTTTTGCATTTTTCAAAATGTGTCAAATGTTAAGGAAATATGTCTTCGCACTCTTTCTACCCCTTTTCACATGTGCTAAAATTGAAAAATCTCAAATTTACTAAGTTTTGTGAAGTTGGGAACTTTCCTTGTGGGTCATCGTCCCTCCGTTGCCGTCTGCGGGAACTTCCTTGCGGGCCACCGTCCCTCCATCGCCGTCCATGGGAACTTTCCTTGCGAGTTTCCATCCCTCTGTCATCGTCCATTAGAACTTTCCTTGCGGGTTGTCGTCCATCCATTGTCATCCCTCTATTTGCCACTGTCACCCATCCACCATCTGTCGCCGCCGTCATCTACCTACCGTCCGCCCGCTATCTACCATCGTCATTCATGGGAACTTTCCTTGTGGTTCGTCGTCCCTCCATCCGTCGTTGTCGGTCGTTCGCCATTCAAATGTCATCCGCCCGCCATCTACTACCGTCCTCCATCACCATCCGTGGAAACTTTCCTTGCTGTTCATTATCCCTCTATCAGCCACTGTCACCCGTCTGCCATCTGTCACCACTACCATCTGCCTACCATCCTCCCGCCATCCATCATTTTTAGTTCACCTGCCGCTCATCATCTGTCATCCTTTTGCTATGTGGCACTCACACCCCTAAACCCACATTTATGTTTATGGTCCAAATGAGCTCCAAATATGAATATTATGATCTTTTAATGATGCATGGGTGGATCTAACAAGGAATTTGTAGGATTTGATTAACATTTTCCTTAATTTACATATGAAAGCACTTACTGCACTTCGTGTATGTAGGATTCATTGATCCTACCATGAGTCCGTCTGGGAGGCCCATTGAGAAAGTTGAACAAGGGAAAGCACATAGCTCCTATCACCATTCATTTTATGCCCATCTTTCCTCGTAGCACCCATCAACAGAGCTAGCATTAGGAGGCTTGTGTCAAGGAAGTTACTAACAAAACTGCAAAGGATGACCTTCAAAGGAACAAGGAGCTATTTTATTTTTCACCCAATGATGATGATGATCAGGAGCTATCCATCCAGATCAGAAGCGGTATATCTACTTCTCAGAAACACCAATCTATAAAAGAATGTACTTAATTGGTTGAAGGATACTACAGATGCCCCAACAAGAAGGCAACTTTTGAACAATTTCAGCTATAGCAAAAGCGCAATCAGCTAGAAGACAAAATTGCTATAGTGACTAACCACTAAAAGACAAAATAGGGAAAAGACAAAAGCTATATTTTAAATTGTTGAGTATTGTGGGGTAGGTGAAACCCTAGTGTAAAGAAAATATGAGCCACACAATACAAATTAATCCTAGCCATTCATTTGGGCTTTGGAAAACTATAAATAGGGGTCTCCCCTTCATTTGTAAATGGTTGGAGAATTGGTGTAAAGGAATTATGCAGCAATAGAAAGCAACATTGCATGATTTATGGGTGTTTCTTTTGAGTTTGTTCATTATGCATGCATAGTTCTACTTCCATGTTAGTTTTAATTGTTAGTTTCTTGAGTGGAAGTGATAATGGTGTTTGTTGTTACAGTATTTGATGAATTTCCAGCTCATGATTTTTGTGGTTTGTTGATGATGAATCACTTTGTAAAGCTAGTCCGATCTTCCTTACTTCATTGCTACAACTTAGTTCAATTGCATGTCCATGATGTGTGTGTGTGCAATCTGAAAATATGTAGTCCTTAGAAGATTGCATTGGTTTTGTGCGACTGTAGGTTCCTCTTGGCCAAGCAAAACCTAGTTTAGGAAGCTTGTCTACTATAGCAGCCTCCATTGTTACTATTCATTCATAGCTTAGATTTAGAAAATATTTCTCAACCCTTTCCCTTTTGCTATTTCTTTTAGTCCTTGGTTAGAGTAGGATCTCAAACATCACCATGAAGCCAAATCAAATGAACTTGGTGGGTCTCAACTTGTTGTTTTGAGTGGGTAGCCACTGTTTATTCACTTACAACACTCTGAAATTGCATTTGCAAACCCAACTTCCCATGCTTTGTAACTCATACATAAGACTGCCTTGTCATACCAGCAAAACACATCAACCAACTGATATATTCCAAGCATTGTCAAGACCTGACACCTGAGAGACCTTGGGTTAATTTTCAGCAACTTGTTGTTGGAAATTGCCTTTTAAGAGAGGTAATGCACCTATGAATTTCCTGTGTTGAGAAGGTGCCAAAACACCATCAACAAAAACCACATGTTCATTTGTTTCATCCATTTAATTAGAAATACATAGAGGCAACAAGATACTTTTACAAGTAAACATGACACATGTACATGAATACTTAAACAAACACACTCATACACACACACACATTTATATATATACATGTACATTTGGTATATTGACTAACATAATGTTGTCAACAAAATAATAAAATGATATACAACAATGGACTACACATAATCAATTAATTCTTATAAGAAAAAATGCACTTTTGTTATAATCATAATACATTTATTCGTATATATCCATATATATTTAATATATATGCATATATATACATATAGGTACATGTAGATCAGTATAAATACACACACACACACACACACACACACACACACACACACACACACACACACACACACACACACATATATATCCTTGAAATCTGTCAATTCAACATATGTGTTCTGCAATATACTGATAAAATTTAAGCCATCATCTCGCAAATTACCAACCAAAGAGAATAATTGAATCTTCTTATTTATTTCATCATCTACACTTCTACATGGCATAAACTATATTAAAAATTTACATATTTTATGTTGAAAATGCAGAAGGAAGGGGAAAATGCAGAATGAAGAAAATTATTTGTGTAGTGTAAACCTTTAGCTCAAATTAGTATCATGAAAGAGAAGCACTCAGGCTTAGAGGTGAACATAGAGCCTACAAAGAGCTTATCTGATTTGAAGCAAATCAAACTTCCTCTTAAGTAGAATACAACGTTGAAAAACAAACTTCCATTTGAGCCAAGCCCTGGATCAAGCAACACACATACCATCGATGGTGGTGTTACGAGAGCTTGGAGAGCAGAAAGCATATTGAAGAATAATCTTCCTTCTTCTCCAAGTCCTAGTGAAGGAAACTAACAACTATATATTCATCATGTTGATGCTGGTGAAGATTACTTCCCTCTACATAAGTAAATCCTAAAATTGCATCTCCAATTTATATATATATATAAATGATTTTTCCTTCTAACCTTGAACGGTCGAACCCTGTGATAGATAAATTGAATAAATAATAATTTATCTAGGCTACATACATTATGACTTTTTGATGCAATTAAATTTACAATTTTGAGTATTGACCAATCAATAAAAGTTTACAACTAAATGTCAATACTCGTGGGGCAAAGCCTTTGAAAAACAAAGTCAAAACTCTATTTCTTTGCATTCCTTTGACCAGTATATGGTGTTTCCTTTTGGTTACCTTGAAATCCAAACTAGAAACCAATTTGTAGTATGAAACCCCCAATATTGAATATGAAAGAAGAATAATGTATTAACTAAAATGGTAGGTATTTCTCCATTGAAACTTTAGGACTTGATTTGTTTTCTTTGAAAAAATTTGTCAAGTGATTTGGGAGCCATATAGAATGAAAATTAGGGCTCCTTAAGATAAAAAAAAAACTACGAGATAGAACATTAGTAATAGAACAATTTAACACAACCGATGCCTACCAATACCTATACTTAAGTTTCTAACTTGAGCTCCTCTTCTACTTCAACACTCAAAACTAATGTTTACATAGGGACACCTAGCAAACTTTAGTCATCGATTCAATAGAAAGATCAAAGAGATTTGCATGCAGGGTGAATCAACTAACTCTCCTAAGTGGTGGTGAAGGTAACTCCTTGACTTTAAATATACTATGAATAAAACTTGAATGCCATTTATCCTTAGTTCATTGAATTATACACTATTGTCTGCCCCAGTGAAAGAAACAAAAGAATTAACAAGGAATATAATGTTAACTAAGGAAATATAGATACATAGCATGAAACCACCAAATATGGTTGCGGCTGAGTGACAAGGCATACAAAATGAAGGTAGGGTATGAAAAAATTGAAAGTTAAGGGAAAATCAAGGGTAATTAAGTCACATATGACAACAACCAGAAGAATAAGAAGATCGAGTACAAAGTTTAGAGATAGGGCGCCTGGAAACAAGCTACCATTACTACTAAAATACAGGGAACAGGAATGCAAAAGATGAAGAACAATAGCCTCATCTAGTATAAAAAGAAGCACAAATAGCCGATATAAATGTAGTAAAAAGTCGATGGCCTAAAGTATTTACACTAGCATGCTAAATGACTTGGCAACATTTTCCAGTGGATTACAAAATTCCAATTATTCATCTCAAACAAGAATCACCTTGAATGCAAATAATGAAATAGAGAACTATACCAAAGAAATCCATTCAAGGGGAGTTTTGACAATACTCAAACACTACATTCATTAAATTGGCACATTTTAAATTCATTTTCTAAATAGAATATAAACTGGGAAAATGATGGAACCTGGATACTCCTGCTTGTTAGAGGAAGCTTCATTGCAGAGCTCACCGCTTCCAACTTGTAGCTTCAACACACTGCCAAGATCTCAACCAACACTAGAATTTCCCCAATTTCAATCCTCCAAAACCTAAAATCAAATTTTCAAAAAATAGAAAAACTCCAAGAACATGAAAGATTATTCACGACAGAGCTCCCAAGATTCATTTTCCAAGAGACCAAATAACCAAAAGCCCCTCTCACAATTAACTAATTTATTTACTCCTCCCCAACCATTGCATCCCCACTACTTTTAATTTAATTATTTTATTTAATTTCCACCACTACCCTCAACTTCCTCCAAGATATTATTTTTATAATTTTCACCTTGCCTTATAGTTGCACATAAAATTAATTCAACTACTAAATATTTAATTTATTAATTTAATCCCTTCATTGAAATTGCTTGCACAATAAAATAACTAACATATTTACTTAATTATTTCTTTATTAAACTATAAGTTTTAATTTATTTAAATTAAACAAACATTAATACTATTTTATTTATTAAAATTACAAATTATATTAAAACATTTATTTAAAATTATCGAATACCTTTATCCAAAATACTTTTTCATCTAATATAAAATCCATCAAAGCATCAATCAAGCAAATAACACAAATGGATTGTTTACCCATCAGAACCTGACCGCAAGGAAAACGGAAAGCAAACAACATCAACATCAACAAAACAACTCGAACTGACCACACAGACAGAAATGGAAAACAAACATTCATCCTCATCAAGGATGATGACTCAACATGGGGGACCCATGACTATCTCTGAATCGACTATCTCCATTTGGTATAAGGCACACTCAAACCTACAATTCAGGTGGATTCAATGCCAAGTACCTGCAACCTGTAGCCAATCACATGGTCGAACATGTACATAAACAAGCACGCAAACACACCGTGAAGGGAAAATCACAGTGTCATAGGGCACTCACAAGTGAGTTATGCGTCCTTATTCCCCTTCACCAAAATACATCAATCATAATAATCAGATGCTAAAATCATGATAAGAACATATGTCAAGAATCACATAATACTCATGGCAATAATAACCCACTCAGTCAAATAAACCATAAACTAGTCATGACATATACATAAACATCAGTGATTAAACAATATCAACTATCATCATAGTAATGATTCCAGCATCAAGCAATGTATCATAATGTCTAAATAGAAACAAGTCACTATCAGAAGCAGAAAAAAAATTGAGGGGCACTACATCCTCCCCTCCTAGGACCAAGCTTACTCTTGGAAGCCTACAAATAGAAATGGGTAACATTCACACATTTGGGATAAATCCTCCCGGGAGACAGAAGACTCGAAACTAGGATCCCATTGGACCCTCACCTGGACCATGACTCACCCTCCAAGGGTCATTCCCGATACTCTAGGACATGCACGGTTTCCAAAGAACATTGCCCATCCTCTATCAGAAGTCTCTACAACTGAACCTTCGTGCTTGACCCGGTGATTATCCACCGTAGCAAACACCTTGTGTGATCTGCCTACATCTCCTACTGTCGGATTTGAAGTGGCCGACCTCTGACTATAACCAGATGTGCCTTTCTAAGGACATTATCTAGCAATGTGACCATACTGACCACAAGAGAAACATCTCATGCCTCTACCAAATCCCCAACCACCTAAGGGGCACTACATCACTTACTTATCAAATAACAAAAAATACTAACAACTTACACCCAAATAATTTGCTTCAAATTAACAAAACTTAACATACTTTTATTTATTTCCTTTAATATTATATTCATTATCTTAGCTACCCCATTTTTATATATATGGATTCTTTTTCTATTAAATTACAATCCAATTATGTTTGAAAAATTATTCAAATTATTTAGATAAATATACCCCCATGTTATTTGATCTCAAATCTTTTACTTTTTCCTTATGAGTTTCTGCAAGCACCTTAAATTCCTTATGCTTAAAACCTCATATTTGTGCCTAAGAAAATAAACCAAATATTTTCTTGAAAAATCACCAATGAAGATGACATAATATAGATGGTTTCTAAGATATATGAATTAACTCTAAAATTCATTTTGCATATGAGAATTTAACTTTATTTTTCTTATGAAACACACAATCTGACCTATATATTTATTCTTCAATGTTTTTGATCCTCTCTCACCTAGATGTGGTCTGATCAACTAATTCATTTACTTGATCAAAAGTCATGGTATAGTTAGATTAAGTAGTACCATCCAATCTAAATAAACTACCATACCTAATACCCTTTTCTAAAACCAAATCTCCCCTAACCAATTTTTAACCATGATTATCATAGATAATATGCACAATATTATCATTCATCTTAAAATATTAAATATTATTTTTGGCTAAACCATGAACGTGCAACACATCAAATAGTGTCTTCATTGTGCCATCGCTAAAAATTAGTGTTATATTACCCTTAACAATGATCTTATGATAATTTTCTTCACCTAATTAGACCTCTCCACCATAATATTATATATAATTTATGTAACACTTCCTATGTGAATTCATATGAAAAGAAGCACCTAAATCAATATCTCTAAATATTATAGATTATTAAATTCTAAAATCTTTTTAATTAGCGATGAACTATAATTTTCAAGCATAGAAATGGGCTCAAAAAATTTCAAGCAAGATGACACAATAACTTTGAGTGAATTTATAGTGAATGTGGAAGTTACCTATTCTTAATTTTTAATGCAACATGAAAATTAAATAAAAATACGATTATTTTAGGGTTTTTAATATTAATATTATGTTTTATTGTTAAATGTTAAATAACTGATGTGTAAATAGTTGTCAAAACCCTTAGAACATAGTTGGTAAATTATCCTTAGAACATATCCAAAATTCTAAGATACACAAGCTACTGGACAAAGCACTTGGATCATATTCCAAAACACATAAATCAATACTTTCACAAAACAAAAAATCAAGTTGAAACCATGTAAGAAATTATCCATACCCACTCATGAAAACAACCATTGTACAGCCATGATTATTCAACCCGCCATTCCCAACTACCTTATTGAACCAAAAATCATTATATTAATTCATTTTTTTTATAGATTAAAAGTGAGCAAGAATATTAAAGTTTTCCAACTCAAAACCCTAATTAGCTTCAAGAATATCTATTTCTATAATAAGATGAATCATGATGTGAAACCATAATGTAAAATGCATATATAATGTAATACATAATAAGATGGACCATAATGTGAAACCATAATGTAAAATGTATATACTGTAAAACATAATAAAATGAACCATAATGTGAAACCATAATGTAAAATGTATATAATGTGAAGATCATCATCTAAGAACCATAATGTGACAAATCACAATATAAAATGTATAACAAATCATGTGTTTGCATGTAAAACAAGTCAACGTGGAGGATTCCTAGTATGACTGTGGATCGATCTCTCTCCTGATCCTTATCTTGATCTCTCTCTAGATCCATGGCCCGATGCCTCTCTCGATCCATGTCCTAATCTGCTTCCCTTCACAATAAAGTACATTAACTAATTTAATGTACATGTGTAAATGTAAAGTCATATTAAATTTTTGTACTTTCAATGTTTGAATGTATCAAGTACTTTAAACATTATAAACGTACCTAAAATGTACCATGCATAGGATTGTCTACATGCTCCAAATCTCCAAAGCGTGACAAATCCTTGTATTGCTAGAAATTTAAAAATACAATATTTCAATGAAGAGTGAGAACTACTTTAAAGTCAATTTTATTTTATATATGTATGTGAATTTTTAGAACACAAAATATATAGATTATTTGAAAGTAACTACGTCTCACCCTAGAGTACTCTACCAATGTCACTAATGTCACAAGAATGCATAGTCACATCAGGGACACCTATATTAGGTAAAGGACCAGTGTCAAAGAGAAGTGAGTTGTATGTGCCATGTACATCATGTGCAGTAACCTCAACCTGATGTTGTGTAGGGATTGTAGGCTAGTCTAGAATATGTTGATCATCCTGTGAAGCCGCCTCACTCCAACCTGACTATCTACCAAAATGTCATCTAATATGAGTTGGTACAAAATCTAAAGGAATCCCATACTCATCACTGATACACTGGTATGATGATAGTAAATCAACAACGAAAATTAAACACACATTACGTAGAGTGGCTTCACTCATCTGGGCCACATATGACAGTGATGGTAGCTCTGCACAAATGTAGGGATCATAATTGGCAGATGTAGCGTCAATGGGAGGAAGGCTAATTTGTAGATGTAATAAGTATCTACCTACATGATTAGATGACATCTAATCAACCTGAGTAGCAATCATGCAAATACTATCAAAAAGGTCAGATCTAGTAGGTGTTGCAGCTACACCTCTTGTTGTTGCTAGTTCCAAATGTTTTGGAAGAACCAAAAGGTTTGGACCAACTGATGCCCTCTTTTTGACAAGTGGTGGAAAATCTACACATCTAAATTGAGATTTGTCAACAAACCTCCCTTTTCCCTATCTAGCATGTGAAGGAATAGATGTGTAGTCCACATCTAACCTTAAATGAAACTCAACATATAGTTGTTTGCAAAAATAAAGTGGAAACTCATCATTATGAGGCCATCTGTGATGGGCTTCCATCCATCTAGGATATATAAACAGAGCAACAAGCTCATCTCACATCTAGTAACAACATATCCTCTAACTTTTTTTTTGTCCCATATAATGAGGGAACATGTTGTGCACATTATGTGTTGAAACTCTAGTAGAAAGAGAATCATTTTCATAGTGCCAATAACATCGCTGACAAGGGACCTATAAAAATCCTCAATGTTGAACTCATCATAAGGATTATAAGATCGAATCATGTGAATCATACGTTGGATCTCCTATTGAATCCTAACTAATCTATCTCTATTAGGGAGATTAGGGGAGTTTTGTATTATTTGGTCCAAACACCTCAAAGCATTCTCTAATCTCCTAATGTTATCATTATATAAATTATACCTAGCCTTATCTTGCTGCTAAGATTGAGTGGAATGGTGTGATCCCTGATCATCAGCCATGTCTAAATAAATACAAAGATCTACACATTTAACTAAAACAAAAAAAATTACAAATATGTACTTATTTTATTTCTCTAAAAGTAAAATATGCAGTAACCATTTTTATAGTAAGATGCTCCATAGGAAATTATAAAAAATAGTAAATATGAGCAATGAGTAGCTTGAACATCATGAAGTAAAAATAAGAACAATTTTAAGTTCATTCAACTATCTATGAAAAAGAGGAAGAAAGGGAGAAAGTAGGATTATAAAAAATTTCCTATAAAAAAAGTGGTACTAAAATATCCTAATGAAACATTCACATGTAAAAGTAACATGTAAGCATATAAATAAATAAATCTTGAATGCTTTAAGAATTATGGACATGAGGATTAAATTTGACTAACTTTGTAGGAAATTTAATGTTTTAAACAAAGAATCTCACGTAGTATCATTTAAAATTGTAAGGTATATCTAAATTCCAAATAACAATCATACAAGTGTGTATAATATAGGATAAGAGTGTATGATTAAGTATAATGCATCTATATATGTAGGGATAAGGATATAATCATGCATAACTTATATTTAGGGACATATTGTATTTTAGGATACTTACAAATTACAATCAACCATAAGCAATTCTACACTATAATTATGTGTGGTGCAATTCTACTTCATGTTAGAGAAGGAGATATTCTATTATGATTGATGTCTTAATTGTTTATCCTTTTGCCATTACACACATCTAGGCCTTTTTGGATGCCTCACTAAGTGAATGTATAATACCATTCTTGGTGATGGTGTACATTCAATACAATAAATGACCAATCAAATACAAAAGAATAGTAAATAACAATAAATGATCAATCAAATACTTTATTGAAATAATCTTGGAAGGCTATTAATTGGAGTTATGTGAATGGATAAGTGAAACTAGTTACAGTAGAAATTTTGGTTCTTGCAATGTATTTTAGGATATGACTTAAAAAAATCTATAATTTCATTTAAATGCATGATTTTATAAATATATTTAGGTGGTGCATTTAAATGAAATTATATTCATACTTTCTTACATTAAGTTGTAATTCATATCCTAAAATACATTGTTCTAGGCACCAAAATTCCTACTATAACTAGTTTCACTTATCCATTCACATAACTCCAATTACTAAGGGTAGTAATTGGAGTTATGTAAAAGGATAAGTGAAACTAGTTATATAGTAGAAATTTTGGTGCCTACAATGTATTTTAGGATATGACTTACAACTAGATATAATTTCATTTAAATGCATGATTTTATGAATATATTTAAGTGGTGTGCATTTAAATGAAATTATAGTCATAATCTTACATTAAGTTGTAATTCATATCCTAAAATACATTGTATTATGCACCAAAATTTCTACTATAACAAGTTTCACTTATCCATTCATATAAACTCCAATTACTACCCTTCCAAGAATATTTCAATAAAGTATTTGATTGATCAATTATTGTATTGAATGTACACAATCACCAATCATGACCGATTAAACATTCACTTAGTGTGAGGCATCCAAAAAGGCCAATTATTACCCTTCCAAATTATTTCAATAAATTATTATTTAATATTCTCCTATATTTGATTGGCATTTTGCATGTTCAATGAATTGACTATGTTTGAAGGCTAATATGTCAAAGAGCGAGTCTACAAATATATTTTGAACCCAAGTTTTCCTACATTCAATACATTAAAAGATCAATCAAATACAAAAGAATATTAAATAATAGTTTATTAAAATAATTTGGAAGGGTAATAATTGTCCCTTTTTGCCATTCTCAATGATGGTATACATTGAATACAATAAATGATCAATCAAATATTTTATTGAAATAATCTTGGAAGGGTATTAATTGGAGTTATGTGAATAGATAAGTGAAACTAGTTATAGTAGAAAGTTTGGTGCCTAGCACAAATGTATTTTAGGATATGACTTACAACTTAATGTAAGAGTATGACTATAATTTCATTTAAATGCACCACTTAAATATATTCATAAAATCATGCATTTAAATGAAATTATATCTAGTTGTAAGTCATCCTAAAATACATTGTAGGCACCAAAATTTCTACTATAGCTAGTTTCATTTATCCATTCACATAAACTCCAACTACTACCCTTCCAAGATTACTTCAATAAAGTATTTGATTGATCAATTATTGTATTGAATGTACACCATCACCAAGCATGGCATATTAAACATTCACTTAGTGTGAGGCATCTAAAAAGGTCAATTATTACCCTTCCAAATTATTTCAATAAATTTTTATTTAATATTATTCTATATTTGATTAGCATTTTGCATGTTCAAGTGAATTGACTACGTTTGAAGGTTGATATGTCAAAGAGTGAGTCTACAAATACATTTTGAATCCAAGTTTTCCTACATTCAATACATTAAATGATCA
The DNA here is from genome assembly GCA_007258455.2 of Sequoia sempervirens. NCBI lineage: Eukaryota > Viridiplantae > Streptophyta > Pinopsida > Cupressales > Cupressaceae > Sequoia > Sequoia sempervirens. The sequence goes on along the minus strand of VDFB02270651.1, from coordinate 339,330,966 downwards.
ATCAAATACAAAAGAATATTAAATAACAGTTTATTAAAATAATTTGGAAGGGTAATAATTGGCCCTTTTCACCATTCTCGATGATGGTATACATTGAATACAACAAATGATCAATCAAATAATTTATTGAAATAATCTTGGAAGGGTATTAATTGGAGTTATGCAAATAGATAAGTGAAACTAGTTATAGTAGAAATTTTGTTGTCTAACACAATGTATTTTATGATATGACTTACAACTTAATGTAAGAGTATGATTATAATTTCATTTAAATGCACCACTTAAATATATTCATAAAATCATGCATTTAAATGAAACTATATCTAGTTGTAAGTCATATCCTAAAATACATTGTAGGCACCAAATTTTTTACTATAACTAGTTTCACTTATCCATTTACATAACTCCAATTTAATAAATCCAATTACTACCCTTAGTAATTGGAGTTATGTGAATGGATAAGTGAAATTAGTTATAATAAAAAATTTGTTGCCTAGCACAATGTATTTTAGGATGACTTACAACTCTATAGTTTCATAATGCATAAAATTATAGAATTGTAAGTCATATCTATAATTTCTACTAGGCCCACATCCTAAAATACATTGTTTTAGACACCAAAATTTCTACTATAACTAGCTTCACTTTTTGCAACAAGGGTTGGTGTTGGTGAGCTTTCACTTTTTCATCAATGTTTACTAACTCTTTTGTTTAATCTAAGTCTATCATAGATTTTGAGTAGCATAGGTTATATGGTTTAGGTTGTGTACAAAAAAGGTTTCATTTTTAAATCTAATATCTCATGGATTCTTCTATTTTTTTAAAATATGAAATTGGTTCATATTGCCATATCTTTCTACTTTTATTGGTATGGTCAACAAGAGAGCATTAGTTGGTCCAAACATTTTGGAAGAACCACCTCCTTGTGCTATTTCTAGTCCTAAATGTTTTGGAAGAACCAAAAGGTTTGGACCAACTAATGCCATCTTGTTGACCATGCCATATTTCTTTGTTATTTCATGAGCTACTCTATATTCTAATCTTTCTTGGAGGAGTAAGCTCATATCAACCCTACTATGAATATCAAATCTAAAACATTAATTCTTATTGTCTATAATTTTATCTTATTGTCTATAATTAATTAGGATGAAATGAATAACAGATAGACAATAAAAATTAATGTTTTGGTTCACCTATAATTACTGAAGTGTCTATAATTCTTATTGTCCATAATTTTCTTTCAACCACAACTTACAATTTATAGATGCAAATTTTAGCAAATACGACAGTGTTTGTTGAGTCATGATCAACCACAACAATGTAAAAGTATGGGCCCAAATGTCACATAATGAAATAGACTTGCTATAAGAAAAGTAAACATATATAATACTATAATCACACCTTGGGTGTTCCAAAGATATCTAATATCATTCTTGTTTACTTAGAATAAAAAGAGACCTAACATTAAATCTTAGGATGAAAACTATAAATCTTGAATGTAATAAAGAGATAAATATGATACATCACTATCCTCCTTACTAATCTTAACTCCTATATTTCAATAGAGTTCTCTGGAGTCTCAGTTTGGTTATAGACAGATATAATCTTCTCAGTTAAAATAATAAGACAACAATTATATCTTGGCTTGCTATAGATATACATAGTACACACTAAAGCAAAGTATTTGAGTAGTTCTCTTCATGGAATAAAGTAAAATAATATAGCCTTTGATAGAAGATAGAGATACACCTATCTAAGTATACCTATGGAGTTCAAAGCTTAAATAATGTTTATCTTATTACACTGAAAAACAAGGTTGTTTGGCCTTAATATTTATATGGTCTTAAACAGGTTGTCGATCAAGAACTCGCATAGTAGTTTGGTAAGTTATCAGCTAAACAACTCTCAAAGATAAAAAAGAGACACATTTGTTCTTAACTCCTATATTTCAATAAAGTTCTTTGGAGGCTCGGTTTGGTTACAAATAGATATAATCTTCTCAGTTAAAATAATAAGACAACAATTACATCTTGGCCTGCTATAGATAAACACAATACACACAATAGCAAAGTCTTTGAGTACTTATCTTCATGGGATAAAGTAAAAGAATATAGCCTTTGATAGAAGATAGAGATACACCTATCTCAATATACCTATGGAGTTCAAAGCTTAAATAATGTTTATATTAATACACTAAAAAAAAAAAGGCTATTTGGCCTTAATATTTATGTGGTCTTAAACAAGTTGTTGACCAAGAACTCACATAGTAGTTTGGTAAGTTATCAACTAAACTAAGCAATCTCTATATGATCCTCACTGAATTAGTTGGCACTTTTCTCTTCCTTATATTATTAATAACTTGTTTAATGCCTACATAGATGATATTTTTTAATGTGATAGGGCCAAGTAGTTTGTAGAAAGTTGCTCTACTTCTCAAAATATTGGTTATTGTTATATTCTTATAACAATTAAGTTGATTTATTTTTTACAATTATTATGATCTAGTGAGGATATGGTTTACTACCACTTCATTCTTTAAAATCATAATGTGTATGTTAGAATAGGTAAAGTTCTTCATTTCTTATTTTTTTATCATCCCCGTAAATTTGATGAACCTAATAAAGCAATCATGTTCAATTTTCAAATTTTGCTTAGTCATATTTGCTTTAGGTGGTACTTGCAAGATATCAATTCAGGGTTTTGTCTACCACTACAGGATTTCCAAGCATTTGCATGTTGAATAATGTTTGGGTGCATACCAAGTAAGAGAGTCTCACTTTCTTAATTCTTTTTACATTCAAAAGGAAAGAAGCAAGTGTATGAATATATATATACACAAATATGTATATATGTTAAATTAGACATATAAATTATTAAAAGAGTCATTAAATTTAAATTTATATTAAGACATTGCAAATGAATTCTTTTGAAAAGAAAATGTTGATTAAGAAGAAATTTAATACCGTGCAACATAGACAATTGCTATGTTAGTTTAAAAATCTTAGTGAAAGTCAAATCTGGGTGAATCTTATGAATTGATTAAGATAGAAAATGATTAAGTAATATATATGAGACTGATTTTATTGCCTCAATGATTTGGTCAGAAAAAAAGAATTAAGGGAATTTATAACCAAAAACATGCAACATGAAACTACTGTTTGCATGCAAATTAAAATCCAAAAAGAGAGGGTTCATGTTTCACAGTAGCTCATGCAACTGAAAGATTGACCTAACTATAAATCTTGTCCTAAACATCTGATAGATCTTGTTTATGCATTGTCTATAATACATGTCCAAGATATCACTAGTACAAAAAAAACAATATATGACTAAATAAACTACTAAAAATTGCATATAAATGACTAATTTTGGTCACGTGACCATTAGTAGTTTATTTCTGGTCATTTATAACGCGACCAAATTTATGACTAAACTATTTTAGTCGTTTATCTAGTCATTGATTTGGTCATTGATTTGGTCATTTATTTAGTCATTGATTTAGTCTTTAATTTAGTCATTGATCGTTGGTAATTGGTCATTTATTTAGTCATGGTAGTGATTTATTTAGTCATATATTTAGTCATTAATTTATTCATATATTTAGTCATTAATTTAGTCATTGATTATTGTTAACTGGTCATTTATTTAGTCATGGTAGTCATTATAGTCATTTATTTAGTCATGGTTTAGTCATGTTAATCATTTATTTAGTCATTTATGAACTACTACTTTCAGATGTGTATGCAAACTCGTATGTTTGGAGAATGCTATTACAATAACTAGTCTATGAAATTGCAAACCAAGAGAAAATTTTGTTGTGATTGAATAATATAAAACTTTAAAGCTCTTATGTTATTAAAACTTCAACAAATTTGGGATTGAAACAACATTGGAAAATAATTCTCTATATATTCAAACTGTATATAAAATATGTTATAAAGAACTCTATATATAGAGTTTTGAATACAAAATCTTTTGTAGTATGCAAACTGCTGATTTATTATACTTTTAAAATTGAAAAAAAACTAAAACTAAATGGTGTGAATGTATGTCTTCAATGATGCCGCTATTGCACATGAGATGGGCAGTAAATGCATCCAGTAAGGCACTAGTTTTGCATTTTCTCCTTGCTCTGTACCTATCCACAATCAAAAAATAAACATATTACTAGGTAGCATAAACAACGAATATCTTAAAAGTAGATACCAATAAGCATTAGAGTAAGTCTAATAAATAAAAATGCATAGAATTAATGATATTACAAAAGAAATGCATTTGCAAAAGAATTAATATTAGAGTAATATCTTAAATGTTACTAGCTTATTAGAGCAATATATCCTTGCTATGTACTATCCATAAACATATTACTAAATAGCTATAAACAATGAATATCCTAAATGCAGATACCCATAAGCATTAGAGTAAGTCTAATAAATAAAAATGCATAGAATTAATGATATTGCAAAAGAAATGTATTTACAAAAGAATAAATATCAAAGTAATATCTTAAATATATTACTAGATTATCAAAGTAAGTCTAATAAATAAAAAATGCATAGAATTAGTGATATTGCAAAAGAAATAATCTCTACTTTTTCTATTTTGTATTCAGTTATTGTATTATTCTTTAAATCAAATCACCACAATATCTTGAAAACTTAAATTTCATTCTAAATTTAAATTAAATTCTAATTTCTATTTTAACAATTACTAATTTAGATATAAAAGCAACCTTTCTTTTTTAGTTTTTCTTTTCTATTATATCTTGACAACTTAAATTTCATTCTAAATTTAAATTAAATTCTAATTTCTAATTTAACAATTACTAATTTAAATATAAAAGCAATCTTTCTTTTTTAGTTTTTCTTTTCTATTATATCTTGACAACTTAAATTTCATTCTAAATTTAAATGAAATTCTAATTTCTAATTTAACAATTACTAATTTAGATATAAAAGCAACCTTTCTTTTTTAGTTTTTCTTTTCTAATGAAAAAGAAAAACTAAAAAAGAAAGATTGCTTCAAAAAAGCTAAGCTAGTAATAAAATTATTTAAGAAAAACTAAAAAAATTATTAGAATGTCTCTTTATAACTAAAATTCTATTGTAATAAAATTATTTAAGAAAAACTAAAAACTTAAATTTCATTCTAAATTTAAATTAAATTCTAATTTGTAATTTAACAATTACTAATTTAGATATAAAAGCAACCTTTCTTTTTTAGTTTTCCTTTTCGAATGAAAAAGATAAACTAAAAAGGAAAGATTGCTTCAAAAAAACTAAGCTAGTAATAAAATTATTTAAGAAAAACTAAAAAAATATTAGAATGTCTCTTGATAACTAAAATTCTATTGTAATAAAATTATTTAAGAAAAACTAAAAACATAAATTTCATTCTAAATTTTAATTAAATTCTAATTTCTAATTTAACAATTACTAATTTAGATATAAAAACAACCTTTCTTTTTTAATTTTTCTTTTCTAATGAAAAAGAAAAACTAAAGAAAAAAAGATTGCTTCAAAAAAACTAAGCTAGTAATAAAATTATTTAAGAAAAACTAAAACCTTAAAAAAAAACTTAAATGTATATTATCAGCACTCACTGCAACCATGAATGGAAGATACACTATGAAGTTGTGAATGTGCTCGAAATAAATTATTGAAAGCATTGTGAGAATAAAATGGGTTCAAGAATACAAGCTTAGATTATTTACAAAATAGGCCAGATATTTCAGGAAATGCCAAAAGTCGTGATATTAAGTGGAAAGAAGCTGAAACAAAGCCCTCTATTAAAATCAAGATTTCCAATAAATATAATAATTCTCTCAGTTATGAAGGTGCTCTTTGGGAATTTAGACACACTTTGGCTGCTCCTGTCCAATTTTTCATTCATCCCATTCACAATCAAACACTTTACCTGGATGAAAAACATAAAAGAAAATTAAAGAAAGAATTTTAGGGCATGCCATTTATATAATTTTTGGAGTTTCCTTTGTGGAAACGTCAAGTATACAAAAGTTTGTTTTATTGAGTATTGGATCTCTACCACACACCCATGAGGAAGAGAAAATGAACAGAAAGAAAAATACCCAGAATGTTATGAAGGTCATGGCCATTAGAACACAAAAAGCCCTCAAAATAATGAAAATAGTAAGTTGAGAGTGCAAAGTTTTACATTTTCTACAGAAATAAAGTAACCCATCAAGATTTGTGCAGGGAGATACAAGGGTTTTTATCATATTGCCTCTACTGAGCTCGAATCGAACCTATTCTCATAGAAATTTAAGAGATAAGAATAATGAAACTTACACAAGATTGTTGTAAAGGAGACACCCTTCAAATTCTTCAAAAATGATCCTCAAAGATACTCCAATGGTGGTCAAACAAAGAGGAGAGATATCAACAAATGGTAAGAAAAGGAAATACAACAGAAAATACTCATTCGCGACCAAGTGAGCTCGATAAAATGCCTCAAAATGGAGAATACTTTTCAGTTTCAAAACCAAAGACTTATCTCTGCAAGACTTTTTTTTTCAGGAAAATCATCAGAAACAACATAATGAGTCACCATTCCACTCTCAAACCCTACCCAGGCATGGCGGTGTTGAGTTTTCTCCAAAAATACAAGTGAAAAATGGAATAAGTTTCTTCTCCAAAAATACAAGTGAAAAATGAAATGAGATTAGGGCTCGGTTTCTTTTTGATTTAGGGTTTTTTCATTACCCTAGGCCAAATGGTTGATTTTTCACATTGTATTAAAGAAAATAGGTACCTTTTTATGATTTTTATTAGAAAAATCAAATACCATCGCCCACTTTCCCGCTTTTTTACTTCATTTGATTTTGATTTCAAAATTAAATCTATTGCTTTTAAATATATTATATTATTACATTTATATTATATTATATTATAATATAACAATTATATTATATAATTATATAATATTAGTATTTAATATAATATTATATAATATCATATTAAATATTATAATTTATTATTATAATATATTATTATTATTATATTATATTATAATACAATACATTCCCTCAATTCAATTTTTTTAATTAACCACTTTAATGTCATATTGTCTAATTTTTATGTGTGACTAATTATTTAGTCATCTTTATTTGTGTTTTGAAATGAAAGATAGCCCTCAAAATGCAATTGGATTGTTTAAATCATATTTTATTAGTGAAATTGACCACAATTGCTCTTTGATACATTTCACATGCTAACACAACAGGAAAATCAAATTGGCTTCAAATCATAGTTAAAAACATTAATGATTCATTAACATAATGAGTAATAAAAGTTAAAGAATGTAAATGTTTAATTTTTTTTATAAAATATGTGAAGGCCTTAAGACTGCACCGAGAGCCAATGCCTTCCACGCAATAGGTATTTTTGGTGCATCAAGCAACCTAGGCGGCCAAATGGCCTACTTAGGTAGGGGTCCCATGAGGGGGGCTTAAGCTCTATGGATTATGATCAAATTCGAAAGAAAAAAGAATAGAGTAAGCCATTTATTTAGTCATTAATTTAGTCAATTATTTAGTCATTTATTTAGTCATTTTTATTTGTCTAATATTAATCATTTATTTAGTCATTTAGTTACGATTTTACCTGATGACCAAATTAGTCACTTATAAATGACCAAATTAGTCATTTATTTGCCAAATTCTACTAGTGTTAGTCATGTGACTAAAAGTTTTAGTCAAGTAGTCATTTATTTTCCAAATGCTACTAGTGTCAAGTCCTAAATTTATTACAGAAGTAGGAAAAGAATGAAAATCCTCAATTTCAAAGGAATGAGAGGCCCTTGAGGCTTGAAGATTATCCTTACCATACAAATTGGCATAACAGGAAGCCAGTTCAGAATAATCAAAAGATCTTTTAGGCTACACCTAACCCTTTTCATAAGAGTAAAACAAATGTTGTTGAAGACTTACCATGGTGTGAAGTGTGTGAGATTGCTCATTCATCACAACAATGTGCAGTTGCAAGATCCTTTGAAGAAAATCAAGATGATCAAAAGGAATCTGATTCTCCCCATAATCCAGATGAAACTGCAAATGTATTCATGACTAGGTTAGATTTGGAATGTAGTGATTATTCTTCCAGCGATGATGCTAACACAAATGATGTGGATGTGCAAAGACACGAAGCAGATTTGCACCATCAACAAGTGATTTCTGATAAAGAAAGAGAAGATGAATACACTACTTATAATCTTGAGGCACTTAGTGTTTCTCTAAGAAGACCTTCGAATGAGGAGATAAAGAGATATACAATTGCACTGGCTACTAGAGCTCAAGCAAGAAGTGATCTCCACCTGAGGAATAGGGTTGTGAGTTGAAACCAAGGCCATCCTGGAGGCATGTTCATTAAAGAGAACAATGTAGACAGTAAAGGAGTTAAGACAAGAAATAAGAAGGAAGGGACCAAGCCCAAAGAATATAAGAAAATGATCATTTGGGCCAAGAGAGGTAGCAAAGGAAAGGTTATTGCTGAAGCACACATCAGGATCCGAAGGCCAAAGAGTTGAAGCCTACCATTGAGAAGATTAATAAGAAAGCTGATAAGGTAGTCCCTTAGGAAATAGTAGTTCCAGAGTTACCAAGTTACTCTCCCATTGATATGTTTCAGGTCTTATCTCAAGTCTAGGACACAATCCCATTTCTTGGGATGATGAGGATTGATGACCATAAAAAATAAATTGTAGCTCTCATTAATAGCATTTCCGAGGGTAGCAAACAAAAAGTAGATGTTGATGCACCTAAAATAAGAGTCAAGAAAAGGATATTGAGGTAGGAGCAGTAATTAATTAGAACCCTGAGATTTATTTAGGAACCACCATCACTACAAATCCTAGTCTAGTCAATCCTTTCTTTTTGAGCTTGATCATTGATGGGAAACTACTTAGGAATTGTATGATATATTCCAGAGCTTCAAATATTGTCATGCTAGTCAGGATAATGGACAAAATGGGCTTGAAGGTTGATAACACCTATGGAAAGTGCTATGCCATGGATTCTAGAGAGATCCCTATTATCAGGGTAATTTATAAGGTCCCATATAAACTGGTTTCATTCCCTAAAAAAAATCTAGTCATGAGTGTCACAGTGGTGGATATTCCACCAACTTATGGAATGCTACTCTCAAGACAATGGTCTACTTCTATGGGAGGAAGTATGCAATTTCATATGCCCTTTGCTACATTCTCAATTGATTAGAAGGATGTCATAATTTCTAGAGAATCAAGATTTTGACATATGATTGAGCATATTGAAGAGCCAGAGGAGCCCCCAATAATTAACTTTGTGGACACTAGTATTGACACCTTGTTTGTGGAAGAGTTGAAGCAAGAAGAAGAAGAAGCTAATTCTACACCAATAGTTAGAGAGATCTTGCAAGCACCATAGGAAGATGATCTATGGACACTGTATTTTGATGGAGGATATTCAAAAGAAGGCTCAGGTGCTAGGGTCATTCTTATCTCTCCCCAAGGTAAGACTTTCAAGTACTCCTTTTTGATACAGTTTGCATGTATGAATAATGTTGTTGAATATGAGGCTTTATTAACTAGTTTAATGTTACCTTCCAAACATGGGATAAAATTGTTAAAAGTATTTGGGGATTTTGAGTTAGTAGTTTCCCAAGTGAGGTCTAGTATTTTCACTAAGGACAAAAGATTGAGATAATAAAGAGATGAGGTATGGGATACTATTGAGTTATTTGATTCTTTTGGAATAGATTGGATAGAGAGAGGACAAAATGTTAGAGCAGATTTATTGGATAATATTTTAGTCAAGCTAGATGATATGAATTTTGATGGTGTCTCAAGAATTGAGGTCTAGACATGACCTACAGTACCTGATAACATTTGGAATTGGCAAGTGCTTGAGGATGATAATGAAATTTTGAAGTTCCTGCATTGCATTGACCAATATGAAAGTCAAGAGATTGACTTCAACTCATATGTGGTGGAAGTTGATGGGAAGGAGACATTGTTCGGGAATGAAGTAATTTAGTTGAAAACAAATAAAATTCTTGAGGGGTTAGTTGCACTCAAAAGGGTCTTTGATGGCCCAAATAGATCAAATTCTAAGCAAGCATCTACACATAAAGAAAACCTAGAGGAGATAAATCTAGGAATAGAAAATGCCCCTAAGAAGGTATATATTGGTAAAAAAATGAAGCCACATGTGAGGACTATGATAATTTCCTTATTAAGGAAATACAAACATGTATTTACATGGTCCTATAATGATCTAAAGGCCTATGGGGAAGATCTATTCCAACATGAGATCCAATTGAAGTATGACACAAAGCCTTTCAGGCAAAAACAGAGAACTATTAATCCAACCTTGAGACCTTAAATGCAAGAAGAGATTGCTAATTTGATTGATGTAGGAATTATTAAACCTATAAGGAATTCCTCATGGGTGTCCAATTTGGTTCCAATTAGGAAAAAGAATGGTGACTTAAGATTGTGTGTGGATTTTAGGAACCTCAATGTTGCATCATTGAACAATAATTACCCCTTACCTAACATGGAAGCAATGTTACAAAAGGTAACAAGTTGTGAACTACTTTATATGATGGACAATTTTTTTAGGTTATAACCAAGTTATGGTGAGGGAATCAAAGCAGTACAAAATGACATTCATGACACCATGAAGGACCTATGTTTATGTGAGGATTCCTTTTGACCTAATAAATGCAAGTGCCACTTTTCAAAGAGCCATGGATGTGGCTTTTGCTAATTTCTTAGATTTGTTTCTTGCTATCTACTAGGATGACCTTACTAATCATAGTAAGAAGGAGGAGGATCATTGTTCACATCTTGAGAATATTTTCATTGGAGTATGGAATTTTGTTGAATCCCAAGAAATGTGCCTTTAGATTCAAAGAAGGTAAGTTGCTAGGGAACATTGTCTCAAAAGATGGTATCATGATTGACCTTGAAAGAGGAGCATCTATAGACAAAATTACACCACCAGAATGTTAAAGGGATTCAATCTTTCTTTGGGTAGATAAACTTTCTAAGGAGGTTTGTGACTAATTTTACAGAGATATTTAGGCCTATCTCGAGGATGCAAAAGAAAGAAGAAAAAGTGATATGGTCAAAAGAGCCTCTCAAAGCTTTTCAAGCCATTAAAGATGTCATTAAAGCTGCACCTGTCTTGAAGACTCCAGACTATTCTAAGCCATTCCAATTGTTTACATATTTGCCTCCTTTCATATTGTAGTAGGAGTGTTACAGAAAAATGATGAAGGTTTTGAACAACCAATTGCCTTTTTCAGCAAGTCTTTGCAAGCAACCGAACTCAAGTATGATGCCACTAAGAAGCAAGCTTATGCCTTAGTTAAGGTTGTTAAAAATTTTAGAACGTATTTGATCGGTGCAACTGTGGTGGCCTATGTTCCAAGCGCAACAGTCAAGGACATTTTCACTCAACAAGAAACTATAGGTCAGAGATGTAGGTAGATTAATAGAATCTAAGAGTTCAACATACATATTCAAATTACGAACCTAGTAAGAGGCCAAGGTTTAGCCAAACTCATGAATGAAACTAATTTGGAAGCTAATCAAATTAATGATGTTGAACAAGAAAACATTTCTCCCATTTGTGATATGCAAACATGTGGTTGGTATAGAAGGATAGTTGAATATCTACAAACCATGAAAAGACCTAATGGAATGCCAAACAATGACAAGAGAACTTTAAAATTGTAGGCAATTAGGTATGTTATCATTGATGGTGAACTCTAGTGGAGAAGCCCAAAAGGTGTGCTTCTCAGATGTGTAGATGGTGACCAAGTAGAAGATCTGTTAATTGAAATGCACAAGGTTGTGTGTGGAGGTCATTACATGGCTAAGACTACTACAAATAAGGTATTGAGAGCCATTTTTTGGTGGCCCATAGTGATAAAAATGAAAACACACTTGTGAAGAAGTGTGATGCCTATCAAAGGTTTACTAACAAACTAAAGTTTTTAGGTAACCTACCACTCAGGCCAATCTCAACACCAACCCCCTTCCAACAACAGGGTATTTAATTTATTGGAGAAATGGTAGCAATGTCTAGTGGAGGACATTCCTAGATTTTGGTTGCAAATGACTATTTCAAGAAGTGGGTTGAAGCTATTCCTACCAAAAAGGCAACCGGTAAATTTTTCATTGACTTCTTGATGAATAATATTCTGAGTAGGTTTGGTGTTCCTGAGAGAATTGTTTTTGATAATGATATGTGCTTTAGGTCTGAGGAATTTATGGATTTTTGCAACCAACATGACATAAATGTATCTTATTCATCCCCTTACAATCCCTAAGGGAATGGAAAAGATGAGTCTAGTAATAAGAGCCTTATGAAGATCATTAAACAGATGCTTGAGAAGAATAAGAAAGCTTGGGACTTGAAATTGCAATTGGTACTATGGGAAGATAGAACCACAGTGAATAAAGTAATTGGAAAATACCCTTTTGAATTGGTGTATGGGGTTGAAGCAAAACTACCACACAATAATATGATGAAAATGAATAAATTTGTCTAGGAATATGATACTGATATCTGTGATGAGATGCAAAATCAGATGGACGAGTTGATTGAGCGTGATGATAATAGAAGAGAAGCTCACAAGAGAAATGAGAGGTTGTAGCTCCAAGTCAAGCACTTGTATGAAAAAAGGGTTGTTCAGAGAAAGTTTGAAGTAGGGTGTATGGTCTTGATGTGGAACACAAGACTAGAGGACAAAGGAAAGCACAATAAGTTTGATCCCGTATGGCTTGGGCCTTATTTGATTGTAGACACTCATGGGGAAGATTCTCACTTTCTACAATCACTAACAAGTGAATTTTTGGAACTGCCAATACATGGACAGTTCCTGAAACCCTATTTCTCTTGAAATAGGTTATATGTCTATGTACATTGTATAGTCCTGTAAATTTTGTACATATGGTTTGGAGTGTTTGCTTTCTGTTGCTTCTACTTGCCTTGTCCGAGTGAGCTCCTAGTTTTTTTTTTAGTTCCTCTATGTTTGGTCTACTTCACCAAGAGATCTATTTCTCACCATACCCACTAGGGGTATGTGTACCCGAACATGAGCCATTGATGGAGTCCCTAAACTTTTTAGCATTCACTAGTCCTTTTGAGCTCGATAATAGCATGTCACAAGCTGCCTACAGGTAGCGTTTAAGGTTTTTCTTATGCAACATTGTTTTCAAATGCTTCACTTAAAAATCTTGGGCGTTTTAAATTTGCATTGACTTGCTCTACCTAGTTTTCAGTTGTTTAAGTTTCCTTTTGAGCCATCTTTGTGCGTTCCTTACTGACCCCTTTACTTAGGTTACCTGGTCATCTTCAACTATGAAGCATTCTAATTTTCCCAAGGTTAGGCTTTAATATTTCACTCATAAATGACTCTAGTCTAAGTCATCTGTCTTCAAGGGTAAAATGTCATTGTCCTAGTCATGGCCCCTTTTTTTAACTGAATTTATCACATGTGTAGGATTGATGATCATCAAATTATGGGATTTAATCTAAGTTGTTCCCTATTGGCTTGTGTATCCCAAATCATGGTACTTTAATTGCTACATGGTCTACAAGATGTTGACATGTGTTTAACCATGGCTACCAATGCTAGAAGTTTGAAGATCAACGATGATTATTAAGAGGGAAGAGTTTATTGTTGTTGGTACCCACCATCTCACAAAGGGAAGATACAAGCTTGTTAAAATCTATGAGGACCAAAAGATGTCACCACATATGTCCTATGGCTAATGGTGTGTGGAGCCCACAAGTACATGAAAGAAGATCTAGTTGGCACATTTCTATTGGCTAATTCTTTGAGCTAGAACAACGATGAAATTCAAATGTAATTGACTCAATCTGAGTCATTCAAGATGGCCATCTCAGTTGAAGGTCAACGGTACACATTCAAAAACTATGAGTACACCCGTTGTAATTTTTTTGCTTCACGTGAGCAAGCAATAATGGTGAAGGTGACTCATAAATCTACTCAATTTCCCTAAAAATATGTGTATATGGTCAGGTCTTACATAATTGAGATTTGAAGATGTGTTTGGAGCAATATGAAAAATCATAGGAAGTGACTTGTAGAGTTTGTCCCGAATGCCATTAGGGTTATTGCGATTTTAAGTCATAAGTATGATAAACGTAGTTTTATGATTTATTTCAGTTTTCTGAATTAGGGTTGGCTTTCAATTTGGTTTATGTGAATGTGTTTTATTGCTTTGCTTTAATTTCTCAGAATTAGGGTTAATTCCATCTTTAAAATTCGTAGTCTTGTGGAACCTTTCAGAATTAGCATTCACATTGAGTCATAGGTTTGTATTAGGAGGCTGGTAGTTGAAACCTTTCTCATTAAAACATTGGTATGCTTAAAATTCATGGCACCCAAAGTACAAATTTCTGCCCCTTCAGCTCAGTCCAAAACACTCTCCCAAGATGTAATTGACTTGTTACCCTCCTCTATAAATAAGAAACCTAAAGGAAAGGTCTTGTTCTATGGACCTATTGTTAGAGAGGGAGTGATGGATAAATAGTGCTTCATAAAGGATGCCAAGTTTCCTTATACTAGATGGTATCTCTTTCAGCATTGGTTCAGGAATAGGAACCTTGGAGCTCCTCTCTGTAATCCTTGGAGGTTAGATATGGGAAAAATAGTTGTTCCCAATGTGTATATGGATGTGGATCTTCTGAAAGATATCACCTCAAGCTATGATCCAGTTTCTAGGGTTGTCAGGACATTTGATGGGAGGGATATGGTAAAGATAACCATGAAAGAAATTGAGGATGTTTTTGATTTACATGAGTGGAGTCAGGATTTGGTTCCTTTGGATATAAATGATAATAGGAAGGAACACAACAATACCAAGGTACTCATTAGGAAAAAGTTGTTGCCCTTACATACTACTATAATTGGTACCAAGAAGCATAGAAAGAAAATCAAAATTGGTGAGAAGGAGCTTGAGCCCTTCCCAATGAGTTAATTTGTGAGCTATTTCAGGAAGACTATATACTCTTTGTTCCAAATCATTGGTTTTTCCCCACCTCCCACATTGCAGAAATAATATAGCTATTTGGCAACACATATGCAATACCCAGCTTACAACATACTCTATGATCACACCACTTATCTAGAGGAACATATCCATAAGGGTTTGGTTGAGCTAAATGAAGGGAAACAATAGGTGAAATTCTAGTGGTATTCACTATTGATGCATATGTTCTTACATAAAGGGCAGAAGGTTTTTGAGAAAGATATAACTTTGAAAAGGAAGGTAGAAGGTGTTGATTTGCTTGTTCAATGTTATACCTAGATTTTGGACAAGGATGATCTGAAGTATAATTATGTGATGTTTCAAAATGATTTTACATCAAGAATAAGGAGATCCTTGATCTATGAAACACAAAGAATTCCTAAAGAGATTCATGAATTCTTGATACCTATGGAGATGAGGCCAGACTTGATTTTATACCCTGATAAAACAATTTTTAGAGTATATGGCAATGGTCTAGATCCATATGTTCTATCAAGAGATGTGCTGCTAAGGATAGGGTTTCTTGAAATCATGAGACAATTGAGAGCTTCACAGGTAGTACACTTACCTAATACATCAAAGAAAGGATCATTCTTTCCAAAGTGGACAACATTTGTTGATTATGTTCTGGTGAAAGGGCATGGAAGAAATTAGTATATCTGTTGGTGTCTTGCAAGTTGGAGATTATGTTCCCAAGGAATCATGATCTTGAGGGCTTTATTACTAAATTGAAAAAAGATAAGAGGTTGGGTAATTTTGTGCATATCTTTGATTATCCTGAAGATATCATCAGGAACATTTTTAGATTTCCAAAGCAAGATGAAAGGAAAGCTAAGTAATTGTTCATAAGAGACACTACAATTATGATTTCTAGTGTTGTTATTGATGGAAACCCTAGTCGGTAATTGGATCTGCATGACATCATTTTCTTATACCGATAGTCAGATTAAGGACAGTCAGGAAGAATAGAGCATCTAGCAGTTTGGTGATCATAGATTCACTTGCATATTTCCAATTGTTATTTTGAGTTATGGATCTCACGAAAGGTTCATCAATGTATTTCTTGTGTTATCTAGAAATCTTAATGCCTTGTACCAAGTCATGTGTAAGTTTGGTGATCCGGTTGATACTTTTCTATTTATCAATATTTTGGGACTGACTCAGTTGATAAAATGTGATGTGGATATTCAAGGAATGTTTATTCAAATATTTTTGTGTTTTATCATTATGTTTTGGGTCCGAGGTAAGTTTTGGATGGCCATTGTGGATGCGCATTGGATAATTCTTAAGATTTGAGCCGAAAATTGCTAATATTTTTAAGTTTTATGGAAACCGACTTGTTGCGATTAAATTGTAGTCATGGATATATATGTATGATCTATTATATCATTTTGATGTGTATGAATGGTGTGTCGATGTGTATTGTGAATATCAAAAGAGTGTTAGAGTGATTTTATGCACAGTTTCCCTTGTGCATAAAAGTTTTGTGGTGCAAATCAGAGTAGAGAGAGTAGAAGTTCAATATCAATTAGAAGGACAAAAGATTGACAATTAAGCCCAATCATAACTATAATCAAGCATTT
>VDFB02270651.1:339239101-339314217 GCA_007258455.2 Sequoia sempervirens | reverse complement strand
ATTCCAGGATTCTACTTGTTCAAGGGGAGTGTGAACATAGATAATTACATCGTAGAATGAAAACCAGGTGTGTGCATGGTAGTCCATCCCCATGCATGGATGACCAAATACTCTTTCATAGATTGGTTGACCCACTTAAAAAACTCAGTTCCAGGTAGTGTCTCTCCCAACAATAGGCTCTTGTTGATTTTTCAAAGCCATGGAAGCCATGTAGCACTCGAAACCATCTAGGAAGTAAGAGAAATTGGTGTAAATTTGTTAACATTTCCATCACACACCTCACCTAAGCTATAGTCATTGGATGTGAGTGTGTTTGCACCTTTTAAAGCTTACTTAAAATTAGAACATGAATTATTTTTTTTCAAGGTTTCCAAACATTGAAGTGAGGAGGAGAGAACTTGCAATGTTAGGAAGCAAAGCAATGAAAATATCTTTGATAGTTGACAACATCGAAGTTGGGTTTAAAAAAGCTAATATATGACTGTCAAATTCTGATGCACATGTGAATGACATGCGTCCCAGTGAGACATTTGTGGTTAGCGAGGATGTTGACGCAATTGAAAACATTCTCAGCCTTTCAGGACTTGGTCTGTCAAGCGAGGATGTGGCAGTATTGCAATCCACTCTTCCAGATGGATATTTGTAGACTACAACAGAAACACAACACTCACCTCATAGCTATCATGTTGAATTAGATGCACAAGTGGTGGGTAATGAACACACCCCTCTCATGGTGGACAACCCCATTGATCAATTCAACGAAAGCTCAGATATTCCATCAGAACATAGCCAACCATCCTAGTTGGTTGAGGGAGCAATGAACTTGGGAATTGATTTGCAAGTCCCACAACAACATGATACCTATACTTTCCCATCACCACCACCTGCAATTGACCCTTCTCAAGTTGTGCATTACTATGCTCCTTCTTGCAATTTAGATTTATGAGGTAATGGAGATGTAGCAGAGGGCTCACAAGAACTGGAGGAGGTCATTTCCACATAGTTGGATGAGATAGAACAAACACAAATAGTTCCACACATCAGCAAGTTCCTCAAGCTGCTTGTGCACATTGTCTATCAAAATAAATCCAAAGTTGGTGCAATTTAGATCAATAGACAGTCTCAACTATTGAAAACAAATGACTACATGAGGCTATTAATGGAGCAAAAGAAAAGGAAGAAAGAGGTCGAGGAGCTAAAAGAAAGAAAGAGACAATAGAACAAGGAGAAAAGGGCAGCAAAAATTATGGTAGTAGAGTTGAAGGAGAATGCCAGAATTGAGGAGATACTGTGAAAAGAAAAAAGAGCAGTAGAGATTACAATAGAAAAATAATAGAGATGCAAAAAAGGAGCAAGAGAGGCTTCACAAGGAAGAAGACTGAAAGGAAAGAGATATTTAGGAGGCACAAAGGGCTTTACAAAGAGAGAGAGGCAGTTAAGGAACCCTTCTAATCTATTGTCTCAAAGTAATGGAGTCTTTCATGATATTCTCAACATTAATATCCCTTAGTTCTCCACAACAATTAATTATTCAAGCCTCTCCCAATCTGAATTTAGGGGCACTCAGTATCCATATCATACTGGCACTTGGGATGTACAAATGTGTTCACCATCGTCCCCAACACATGTTACTTGCACCCAATTTTCCACTCCAAGTCCCACTCATGTATGCAACACTCCTCATCGACTGGAAGGGGACAAGAACATGGTGAGTGGCACCCCAATTAGCCAACATCCATTTCCATACCATAGCAGCTAGATGCAGCCTTTTTTTTTCACATGCAATTCAAGTTTTAGAGAGTTTACAAGTTTTAATATTTACAAATGCACCAAAATCATGGACAGTTTTAAGTTTATGATAAGTACAAATGCAACATTATTGTTTTGGTTTGTAGTATAATCTGATCATATTCCAATGTGTGTTGTATGTAATTTGCAATGTATGCTTCTTTGTTGACAATTTTAAATTTATGATAAGTGTAGATGCATTGTTATTGTTTTCATTTACAATGTATTCTGATGAGATTGCAATATCTTTTGTATGTAATCTGCAATGTGTGATTGTTTTGATTTGCAATGTATGCTTCTTCGTTGACAGATTCTCATTTTTTATTTATTTTTTATTTAATTTTCCACGTGGGACGACAATATTTTTTCACCCAATTTAAAAATCCCCAAAAAGACCATGCAACTGATACATAGGCACCTCGACTGCCAGTTCCTGCGTGGCACAACGTCTGAAGTGGACTACCTTGCCACATCTACTTCTCTCTCTCCACCACCCTAACACTCCACTACGTCACATTAATCACTTTCTACCCCTTGCTATACTTCTCTACAGTTGTGTTTAATGCACGTCACTTCCTTTAAGCTCCACAACATCCCGCATGTTTTTTGAGCCAACCTATGCATATACATATACAAATACATATACAAATACATATACATATACATATGTCTATACATATGCATATACATATTTATATATATATATACATATGTATATGTATATGTATATGTATATGTATATGTCTATACATATGCATATGCATATATATATATATACATATACATATACACCCCACATATTTTTCGAGCCAACCTACATTCAATTCTCTCAGTGCCTCGCACAACTTGCCAACTTTAGAGCCTTTCAATCTAGCAACTCCTAGTTTATTCTTCACTTGCACACCATTACATGCTTGCTTTAGTGCTCTGCAAGTTTCAAACAACAACCACAACCTACAATTCTCATACTCTGATTAAGAGATGGATAGACACCGATTGGTGAATGTTACATGAATATTATTACATATACATATATGTATATCTTTATGTATATGTATATGTATATACATAGATACATATACATATACATATATATATGTATATGTATATGTATACACATATACATACACATATACATATGCATATACATATACATATACATATACATCTATATGTATACACATATAAATATACATATATACATATATGTAAATATATCTATTTTGTTGTTTGTCTTCAATTCAGTCATGCAACTATTGTATCTTTTTTAGGTGCCATTGATTAATTTGGGGGTGTTATCTTTTTCATAGGTTATTCTTCATCTTCAAGTCAATCATACATCTATTGTAACCAATGTATGCATGTATTTATAAGTATTTACCTCTTTATACATATATATTTTAGTGTTGTGATTCAATTCAGTCATGCAAATGTATTCATGTAAGCAGTGCTACAAATTTTCATTTTAGTAACAAATAATATTGTTGGTTGTTTTGATGCCATTGATAAAGTTGGGGTTGTTCTCTTTTTCATAGGTTCTATATGTAAACAATTCTATATACATATACACATACATATATATACATGTATGTATATGCATACATATATATACATGTATGTATATGTATACATATATATACATGTATATACATATACATATACATATACATATATATGCACATACACATACACATATACATATACATAACATTGTTCTTTGTTTCCGTGCCATAGATAAATTTGGTGGTGTTCTCTTTTTCATATGAATGCAAATGAATGCATGTAAGAAATGTTGCAAATTTTTATTTCAGTAACAAATAATATTGTTGGTTGTTTCGATGCCATAGATGAATTTGGGGTTCTCTCTTTCATAGGTTTTTCATGTAATAAATTCTATATACATATGCATATATATATATATATATGTATGTATGTATATGTATATATACATGTATATAAATATACATATACATATACATAAATTTATACATATGCATATACATATATACACACATACACATACACATATACATATACATAACACATACACATACAAATATACATATAGGTTATGCTTTATCAATTCAGTTAGTTAAGCAATAGATACATACATATATTCTTGGTAAGAAAAATAATACATATAAGCAATTCTATATACATATATGGAAAATCTAGTTCTTAGCGTGTTCTTCACTTTGAGACCTTTCCGACGGTGCAAACAGTTTGAAAAACGTAGTCCTGGATCAAAAGTTATGGCTTTCGGAAGTTGGCCGATTTTTGGAAAATTGCCAATTTTTGAATTAGGACTCAATGTTTGAATTTCAAATTGTAATTTTTGGATCCAAACCAAAAAGGGGCTATTTATGGGCAAGTTTCTAATTTTTGGGTAGTTTTTTTAGGGAAAGAGTTCGCATGCTGCAAAAAGGGGATTTTCTGTAATTTCTATAAAAATTTTCTGAAACTTTTGTAGCTTGCATCTATCGCAGAGCTCGAGGATTTGGGATCCTCTGCATGTAAAATTTGCATTATTGAATAATAATAAAGTTTTCTAGTTGTGTGCATTATTTTTGTGTCTCAGGTTTGCTCCCTCATCAGGTGGTATCAAAGCGAGTTTTCTTGAGCATGTGGATAGATCGCCGATCATGAGGCAGTTTGCACTAGGACCGTGGTTGCGGGTTCAAGATCTTCAGGATGCCTCCAAGAGTGATGCCTGGTAGGCGTGGTAGTGCTAGAGGTGGAAGAAACGCTGGTGGAAGAGATCCATTGGTGGCCGAGGGTTTCAGAGCCTTCTAGAGACAAATTGATGCATTGCAGGAACAAATGAGAAGAGGGTTAAACCCAAAAAGAAGATGAGAAAGCGAGGATGGACAAGAGGTGGAAGATACTTATGTAGAAGAGGAAGAAGAAGTGATTGATCAAGATCAAATGTGGTTGATTAGGGCCATTTCGAAGATTAGAAAAATACCTAGAATAGAAGTCCCCAATTATTTTGGAAGTCTGAACCCGAAAGAGTTGATCGACTGGATCAACGCGCTAGAAGAGTATTTTGATTATGAAGAAGTAGAGGACCCAAATCGGGTTAAGTTTGCAAAAACGAAGCTAAAGGGCCATGCCAATATTTTGTGGAAAGAGGTCCAGTTGGAGAGAAATCAAAGAGGAAAAGGAAAGATCAGTAGTTGGGATCGCATGGTGGAGAAACTAAAGAAGCAGTTCATACCAGTGGACTACAAGTTAGATCTGCTGAAGAAATTGCAAGGGTTGAAGCAAGGAAGTAGATCTGTGAAAGAATACACAGAATATTTTCACAAGATGATCATCAGAATAGGCCATATAGAGGCCAACAAGGAGAAGGTAGCCCATTATCTTAATGGGTTACGACCGAGCATTCAAGAGGAGCTAAGCCTGGTCAGAATAACCACCATTGAGGATGCATACCAGTTTTCTTTAAAAGTTGAGAATAAGTTGAACAAAAGATTTGATAGCAAGCAAAAAGGACAAGGGGGTTAAAGCGGAAGGGGTAGTGGAAGATCTTCTGGAAACCAAAATGAGGATGAAAGGAAAAATGAAGATGTGGGTACCAGTCGAAGCCAGAAGAATGATAACTTCTACCGCCCTCGTGATCAAAACAATGGTGATCAAAGAGGTAGAGGATGAGGAAGATCCGAGCCAATACTTGGAAGAGGTGGTTTCATAGGAACTTGTTTCCATTGTGGTGAAGAAGGGCATTGAGCCTATGAATGTCCACAACACCAAGGAAGGACAGACAGAAGGCCGAAAGGTCATGGAAGGGTTGCACATGCAGATGAGGAGGCTCAAACCAAGCATTCAGATGATGCTAAAAGGGGAGAAGCCCTAGTGGTTAGAAGAGCCCTAGTGACTGAAGAGAAGGAGCCAGAATAGAGGGAAAAAATTTTCCACACAAGGTGCAAGTGTGAAGAAAAATGTTGTGATTTCATTATTGATAGTGGGAGCACCGATAATCTGGTGTTAGAAGAGATGGTTATGAAGTTGAAGCTAAAATGGGGAAGACATCCACATCCATACCAGATTGCCTGGTTGCAGAAAGACCACAAAGTCTTGGTCAATGAGCATTGCCTAGTGAAGTTCAAGATTGGAAGCTATTGTGATGAGGTACTATGTGATATCATTCCCATGGATGCATGTCACATGTTGTTGGGGAGGCCATGGCAGTTTGATAGGCGAGTTGTACATGATGGCCATGCAAACACTTACTCCCTGATGAAGGATGGAGTCCGCCATAAGTTGAAACCCCTGAAGAAGGATGAAGAAAAGGTATGCAGTAGTGCTAGAATTTGTTTTGTTGATGGAAGGAAATTTTTAAAAGGCATGAAGCATGAGCGTATGTGTTATGCATTGATTCCTAGAATGGAAAAGGAAGATAGTGAGAAGGTTCCAGTAGAAGTTTCTGGACTATTGGATGAGTTTTAGGAGATTATTTATATAACGTACTTGAGGGTTTACCACCAAGGAGGAAGATCAATCATCAGATTGACTTGATCCCTGGAGCCAGCTTGCCAAATAAGGCAGCTCACAGAATGACTCCTACATAAAATGAGGAGTTGAACAGACAAGTTCAGGAGTTGTTGAGAAAGGGTTTGATTCGAGAGAGTCTAAGCCCATGTGCAGTACCTGCAGTACTAGCACCGAAGATGGATGGCGAGTGGAGGATGTGTATAGACTCCCGAGCCATAAATAAGATAACAATCAAATATAAATTTCCCCTGCCAAGGATGGATGACCTGATAGAGTGTTTGAGAGGAGCATAATACTTCACAAAGATTGATCTGAAAAGCGGATATCACCAGATCCAGATTCGTGAGGGAGATGAATGGAAGACCTCCTTCAAGACCAAAGAGGGCCTGTATGAGTGGTTAGTCATGGCCTTTGGGCTAACCAATGCACCGAGCACATTCATGTGACTCATAAACGAGGTACTGAAAGAGTTTTTGGGAAGTTTTGTTATTGTATATCTAGATGATATTTTGATTTTTAGTAAGACTTTAAATGAGCATTTAATGCATATTCGTAGAGATTTTGAGAAGTTGAGAGGAGAAATTATTGATTAATCTGAAGAAGTGTAGTTTTGTGAAGGAGTTAGTGTACTTGGGGTTTGTTGTCTCGGCAGAAGGTCTCAAGATGGACCCAGAGAAGGTGAAGGCTATTTTAGAATGGCCTACCCCAAGAACTACTGTTGAGGCGAGATCTTTCCATGGTTTGGCCAGTTTTTATAGAAATTTCATTAGAAACTTCAGTAGTATTTGTGCACCCCTAACTAAAACAATGAGAGGGGATAGAAAAGAGTTCAAGTGGAACACTGGAGCAGGGAAGAGTTTTGATTTGTTGAAGCAGAAGGTGACAGAGAAACCAGTTTTAGCCCTCCCAGATTTCAATAAGGTGTTTCAGATGGATTGTGATGCTAGGGGTTGTGCCATTGGAGTAGTGATGAGCCAAGAAGGTAAGCCCATTGCCTATTTTAGTGAAAAGTTAAATGATGCAAAGAGAAAGTACTTTGTATATGATTAGAAATTTTTTGCAATAGTTCAAGCATTAAAGAAATGGGGACATTATTTGTTACCAAAGGAATTTGTTCTGTTTACTGATCATCAAGCATTAATGTATGTGAATAGTCAAGGAAAATTAAATTGGAGGCATATGAAATGGGTAGAATTTTGGCAAAGTTATACCTTTGTTTTAAAGCATAGGAGTGGGAAGTTGAATAGGGTTGCAGATGCCTTTAAGTAGGAGGCAAACATTGTTGACAGAGATGCAGATTGAAGTGGTTGGGTTCAATGAACTCAAGACATTGTACCATGAAGATCCTGATTTTGTAGAAGCTTGGAAAGCTTGCAAGGAGCCTGTTACAGTTGACAAGACAAAGTGGCTAGATTTCATAATCCAGGATGGCATGTTGTTTAAGGGAAGTCAATTGTGTATTCCAAGGAGTTCCATGAGGGAGAACCTGATAAAGGATAAGCACAGTGGAGGAATGGCAGGACATTTTGGTCGGGATAAGACCATTGCCATTATCAGTGAGCATTATTATTGGCCTCAGTTATCACAGGATGTGACGAAGTTTGTGCAAAGTTGCAGGGTATGTCAAATGGCTAAAGGTGTGAGCCAGAGTACTGAGTTGTATCAGCCCTTACCTATACCAAAGAGGCCATGGGAGGATATAAGTATGGACTTTGTTCTTGGTTTTCCAAGGACACAGAGAGGGAATGATTCAGTATTCATGGTAGTTGATAGGTTTTCAAAGATGGCACATTTCATCCCATGCCAGAAGACCCATGATGCATTCCACATTGTTGACTTGTTCTTCAGAGAGGTGGTGAGGCTACATGGTCTTCCAAAGAATATAGTCTCAGATCGTGACACAAAATTTGTTGGATACTTTTGGAGGACCTTGTGGAAAAATTTGAAGATAGAGTTGAAGTTCAGTTCTGCACACCATCCACAAACTAATGGGCAGACTGGGGTTGTGAATAGAAGTTTGGGTAACCTACTGAGATGCTTGGTAGGAGATAAACCCCCAAGGGATGGGACTTGATCTTACCCCAGGAAAAATTTTCTTACAACAATTCTGTCAATAGAAGTACTGGTAGATCACCATTCCAAATAGTGTATGGAGGCAGTCCTAGGACCGCCCCAAAATTGAGAAAGATGGAACCAAGAGAAGAAGACAAGTTAAGCCAAAGACTTTGCAGAGCACATGAAGAATATACATGAGAAGGTAAGAGAACATATTAACAAGATGAATATGTAGTATAAGGCTAAGGCAGATCAAAAGAGGAGGTATAAGGAGTTTCAGATTGGTGATGAAGTGATGGTCCACTTGAGGAAAGAAAGGTTTCTAGTGGGAACCTATAACAAATTGAAGATGAAGAAGTTTGGTCCTGTAAAATTTTGAAGAGGCATGATTCAGGGAATGCATATGAGGTAGAGTTTCCAGATGGAGTCAACATTTCCCCGGTGTTCAATATTTCAGATTTGACATAGTATCATGAAGGTGGCATAGAGGAAGTACCAACAATGGAACAGTGTGGCATTCCAACACCTACTTCAGAGAAGGAGGAGATTGAAGAAATCTTGGATAGCCATGTGGGAAGGAGTACCAGAAATAGGCAGTATGAAGAATATCTAGTGAAGTGGAGAGGAAGGCCTATGGAAGATTCATCTGGTTGTCTAAGGAGAGGTTGACCGTTTGGGTTTTCCTCAACCATCTGAGACATGACGGGGTCACTTCTCAAATTACCCTAGGTGTCTGATGCAGGAGCATCCAGTGGTGTGAGGGAAATCTTGCATCAACCAAAAATATGCTTTCCATTTATGTTCCTTTTGTTTTCTTTTCGTAGATTTTTTTTCATTTTTGAATACCCTTTTTGTTGAATAAGAGTTCCTAACTTTCAGAACTATTTTTCTGCTTTTTCTACTCAACTGCTATTTTTAGCAAGTGTGAATTTGAAGGCGTGGGAAGACAAAAATTTATGGGAAGATTCATGATGGAAAAATAAGCACCTTTGTGAAAGAATCAGGTCAAGATCATTCACGGTTTGAAAGTTATTCAAGTTCCAGTTTCTGCTTTTTACCTTGAAAAACCTTCTGAGTCTAGTTTGAGGAACTAAGCAGTCTCATATGGGCCCAAAAATTTTCATAACTAGGGGAGTGGGTTCTAAGCGCGTTCTTCACTTCAAAACCTTTCCGACGGTGCAAACGGTTTGAAAAACGGAGTCCCAGATCAAAAGTTATGGCTTTCGGAAGTTGGCCGATTTTTGGAAAATTGCCAATTTTTGAATTAGGACTCAATGTTTGAATTTCAAATTGTAATTTTTGGCTCCAAACCGGAAAGGGGCTATTTATGGGCTAGTTTCTGATTTTTGGGTAGTTTTTTTGGGGAAAGAGTTCGCATGCTGCGAAAAGGGGGATTTTATGTAATTTCTGTAATTTTTTTCTGAAACTTTAGTAGCTTGCATGTATCGCAGAGCTCGAGGATTTGGGATCCTCTGCATGTAAGATTTTCATTATTGAATAATAATAAAGTTTGCTAGTTGTGTGCATTATTTATGTGTCTCAGGTTTTCTCCCTCGTCAATATATGTATATGTATACATATATATACACATATACATATACATATACATATACATGTACATATACATATACATATATACATAGGTTCTCTTTTTCATTCGTTCTGCTTCATCAATTCAATCACGTGAATATGTATCTATATGTTATAGAAATATGTTATGTTGTTCTTCAATTTATTCATATAAATATTGTTGTTTTGTTCATGTAGACCATAGAAAATTGGATGCACACGTTTCAACTCCTCTCCCCTATAGAGTCATGACTATTGTTGCATTCAGTAATGAATTAGGGAGACTTGATTTAATGAATGCTCTTCTGATGGCAACCTATGTTGCATTGGTCCACAATTCCATTTGAATATTGAAGTGCTACATAGGGAACCATTGAAATCCTTCACAAAACCAAGTCCCCTAAGTGATTCAAATACATATACAGATAGACAATGTGAAAGGGATGTGCATTAAACATGACTATACATAAGCATAGCAATCACTGTTTGATGAACACACAATAATTGCAAGATTGAATTGATTCAAAAGAGAAAACATATAAATTAATCAATGACACCTATGTAAGCTAAAATAGTTGTAGGGTTGAATTGATGAAGCATAACCTATGCAAAAGAGAACACCCTTGCAATTAATCAAATGCACCTAAAAATGATACACTTATTGCAAGGTTGAATTGATGAAGCATAACCTATAAAAAAGAGAACACCCCCAAATGTATCAGTGGCACCTAAGAAAGCTACTATAGTTGCATGAGTGAATTGATGTAGTATAACCTATTAAAAAGATAACACCCCCAAATTAATCAAAGGCACCTAAAAATGATACAATTGTTGCAGGGTTGAATTGATGAAGCATAACCTATAAAAAAAGAGAACACTTAAGAAAGCTAGAATAGTTGCATGAGTGAATTGATGTTGCAGAACCTATTAAAAAGATAACAACCCAAAATTAATATATGTATACCTAAAAAAGATAACCTATGCAAAAGAGAACCACCACAAATTAATTGAATAGTATACCTTGATGTTGGAACCATCAAAATAATTGTAACTTCCATCCATACAAATATTAAAAATAATTTGCAATGTGAAAATTTGTGCAATGATGAACGTAAAAATAGAAGCATGAAAGGTCTTCGCAAAACAAAGTCCCCTAAATACGTGTTGTAACAAAATAGATTTGATGATTATTGTTCTATGGTAATACATGTCGATGTATGCAATGAGTTATTGGCAGTGTAGTGCCAATGCCTAGACAATGCGACATGGATGAATTGATTTTGGTACTTGTTACATTCAATAATGGTTTAGGGAGAATTGATTTTCCCAAGGCCTTTGTAATGGTAATCTATGTTGCACTTGTCCACAATTGGACCTTTGAATTGTAAAGTGCTACATAGGCAACCATGAAAGGCCTTCGAAAAACCAATGACCCCCTAAATACATGCTATAACAAACTATAACTATTGATTATTGTTCTATGGTAATACATGTAGCAGAACCCATGCAAAAGAGAACACCCCCAAATTTATCTAATGCACACAAAAAAAGATACTTATATTGCAGGACTAAATTGATGAAGTAGAACCTATGCAAAAGAGAACACCCCAAATTAATCAATGGCACTTATGAAAGATACAAGATTTGCATGAGTGAATTGATTTAGAAAAACCTATGCAAAAGATAACACCCCCAAATTTATTTAAGACACCTAAGAAATCTATTGATAGTTGCATGAGTGAATTGATGTATCAAAACCTATGCAAAAGAGAACACCCCAAAATTAATCAATGGAAAATAAGAAAGCTACAATAGTTGCATGAGTGAATTGATTTAGCAGAACCTTTAAAAAAGAGAACCACAATTTAATCAATGAAAATAAGAAAGCTACAATAGTTTCATGAGTGAATTGATGTATAATAACCTATGCAAAAGAGAACACCCCCAAATTAATCAATGTAACCTAAAAAAGATGCAATTGTTGCAGGGCTGAATTAATGAAGCAAAACCTTTAAAAAAGAGAACACCCCCAAATTAGTTAATGGAAAATAAAAAAAGCTAGGGGAGTTGCATGAGTGAATTGATGTGGGTAAAAGTACAAACCTGTGTCACACTTTATAAAGGAATCGACCAACATGAAAAAAAGTTCTCAACTTCAACCACATAAAAGTGGTATTTATGTTTTGAATTTCAAAATGATGTAAACTAATCAAATGTAGAACTTTTGTTGAAGTTTATTCTTGTAATTTTTCAAATTTAAAAAAAAAAAAAGATATTTTTTTATCAATTTAAAAGCAGATTTTGTAATGTTGAAAATTTCAAGAAAAAGTGACATTCAGTTGACATCAAGAAACAAATAGAAAAAATAATAATTTTCTCTTGATTTTTTTTCCCAAATAGTTGACTTCAATATCTAGGGCATGGAAAAAAAATGAAATTTTGATGTATATTTGTCTCGTAGTAACATTTTAAAGTCAAACTAACCTAATTTTGATAGTTTTCAGTTGATGTCAACTTCTTCTTTTTTTTCATTTTCAAAAAATAAAATATACCCTTTTGAAGAGGATTCTCTCCTTTAGGGCATCATATATTTTCCAATTTGTTTTACGATGATCTACTATTTTTTATTTAATTTCAATTGAGCCTCTTTTTGACTTTGAAC
Organism: Sequoia sempervirens; assembly: GCA_007258455.2. Taxonomy (NCBI): domain Eukaryota; kingdom Viridiplantae; phylum Streptophyta; class Pinopsida; order Cupressales; family Cupressaceae; genus Sequoia; species Sequoia sempervirens. The sequence goes on along the minus strand of VDFB02270651.1, from coordinate 339,301,649 downwards.
AACCTACTTGCAATATTTTAAAATATTTATATACTAAAACTAATCAATATATATATATATATAAGGATTCAACACTGTGAGCTCTACAAAAGGGTATTTTTCTTTTATTCTTTTAAATAATTTTGATTAAAGAAACATTCAATAGAAGTTGGAAATTTGAAAAAATGATTACTTTGTTACCAAGTCACTTGCCATCTAGACATATTCAGTCGAATAGGTTTTGCCTAAATGTATACGGTCGAATATTGTTTGGGCAGATCATATCCAGCTAAAATTCTAATTTTTTCGAATTTGTTTTGTTTTACTTTTTCTATTTTCATCCAATTTCTACTGAAACATAGCCGACCGACTTTTTGATTTTTTGAATTTTTTCATTTTTCCCTTTTTTCATCCAGTTTTTATTGAAATAACTATTTAAGTCAGCTTTTATTAGTCTATTTTTCAGGTTTTTTATATTTTTCCTCCACTTTTTAATGAAGTAATTATTTCCTATTTTTTAAAAAAATCAACTTTTATTATTTACTTTCACTCTTAAATCACTAAGCATATAATACTGAACAATACTTTTCTAATCATTTGTCACAGACTATCTAGTTGAATACTTAAATCTAAGGAAAATCAAGCATCCAAAGCAAAAGATTTGGTAATTTTCTTTAATTTATTTTTTGTTTTCATGCTTATATGTTCATTGCTAGATTATTTTTTGTTTCCATGCTTATATTTTCATTGTGTTTTAATCTAAATGTTTTGAGCTAACACTTGGACTAACAAGTGGTGTAACTATCGATTGTCGAAGACTAATATTGAGAAAATACTAATCTATGGTTTTGTAGGACGTTTGGCCAAGACGTTTTATTTTTCCACTAATTTAGGCACTAAAGTTAGATTAGATGGTAAATTAAATTGTTTTTTGTGCCTGGAAGGGTGAAATAGATGTATGATCACCCCTCGCACCTAGTGTGATCTTGGGGATCGAAAATCTTTACATCTATTCATTCTATTTAGATCAATGTTTTAGGTAAACATAAGGTCACTAGCTTGTGTGCATGCACTCCCCTCATGCGTCGTGCTATCTTGGGGATCAAAAACACCTCGTGTGCCTTTCCTTTTAGGGGACCTACCTAGGGATTTCATCACCCTAGGGGATGATTCCAACCATGCATAATAACATGGTATATAAAGGGGGGAGAACTAAATTTGTACCCCAATCTAGTTGCGTCATAATTGGTGGAGCTCTGATTGCCTAGGGTGATTCCAGGCTAGGAGTGAAGGGTTGGTCTGAGCTCTTAGTACCTCACTGAAGCTCTCGATCCACGCTTGTGAGCAACTAGTGTTCACTATCTGGGCCTCACATACCTTGCATATATTGAGGACTCCCTAGAAAAACATTATAAACCTAGAAAGCCATCGAACCTAGGTTAGTGTGGTGCAAGGGATGTGGATTGTACCCTGAAGTTACTCACCATGTACTCCCTCAGGTTGAGATAGAAATCCTTGTGGTGAACTTCGATAGTTCCCAAGGAGAGAGAGAGAAGGTGAGCCCATGGCGTCTGTTGATGACCCTGTGCCATCGGATCTCTAGCTATCTGCCTTTGCAAGAAAGGGTGCCCCAAAGAACCACCTGAGTATCAAGGAGTATTAACCCAAGCTTGCTTGGGTGGTGAGCCCGCATTAATCTATATACCTAATTGAGCTTAGGGCTTGTAATCAAGTGCTTGAAGTGTCATTTTGTGCAAAACCCATGAAGACAAATCAACCAAAGGGTTGAGGATTTGGCTATACCCTTTGAAAACATAAAAAACTTTCAAAAACTTCAACCCCCTAGGGCTCCCTAGTTTAGTCTGACATAATTTGTAACTTTGTTGTCTCCTGATCACCAATTACGCTATCTTCACACTTAAAAACCCTATTCCTCACCCTCCCCCACCATCCAATTTTTTCCTTATTATCACCTTATAATCACCTATTATCTTCACACCTTGGCTTGATATCATTCCCTCTCACCCACATCATTAGTTTCTTCATCATTATCATCCAAAATCAACCTTAAGATCTATCCCAAAAATCAACATTTATCATGTCACCACTTTGTAAGCCAAATTTTTCACTAGGAAAAAATCTAGATCCCTCATCACCCTTCCTAATCTTAGGGTAGTTTAAAAACTTTCCTATCTTAAGTTGCATCTTTGATAATTTAGCTTAAGGAGTGGCTACCTTTTTTGCTATTTTTTTTTAAATCATCTTTCATCTACCCCTACTTAGGAACTTGCCTATCCTAAGTAATAAAATCCTAAATCATCCATCTAAGGATCTAGATTACACCTTTTTATCATAATCCTTAGTTGTTTACCATCAATTGAACCAATAATCCCATCAATCCCAACAAAACATCCTTAATCACATCATCAAAAAATCAATCCTAAGGTCATCCTAATCTACAATCTAGTCCAAGGTCTGCATCTTTAATCTCTTAATGAATTCTCTCCTTGCATGCAAATCATCTTGTGGGACCTCAAATTATTACCAATATCCCCTCTTCCACTAACATAAATCAACCTAATGTCCCCCCATTAACAAAAATGACCTCTTCCATAAACAAAATCTCATCCAACGCCAACCCACCACTTTCCTCAAGTACCACAACACCTCTCATCATAAATACCAATGTCCCTCTTTACACAAACATAACACAACCCCTAAATAAACTACCCCCACTCTCATCACACCTAAGGGTCACTATTCCCCCCAATGCTAGTGTCACTTATGCCCCCACCAACCCAACTATAACCACACAATATCACCCCACCTCATATATTCACACCAATTATATCACTGCACAAAACACATCCCAACCCCCTAATAACACACTACTTCCCCCACCCCCTAACAATACAAATCCTCAAAAAAAAATCACCTATAATCAACCCTTACCCCCTAATAATTCTGATTAGACCAAGGACTTTCTAACTATTTCCCAAAATGAGACACTTGCCTCCTTTGGACATAGATAATGAAAAAAATGGCATGAATAACATCAAAGAAGAATATAAAGAAGCTATTATAGATAGAGTTAAAGAAGAAGATACAAAAGCTACCATGAATCAAATCGATATCCAAGATGATCAAGAAGAGACTAGCATGACAAATGATAAGGAAAAACTATCATATCAACTAGGATCATCCACTTTTATCAAATCAAGCTTTCTCACAGAGGAGAAGATTCCAAACAACAATTTCCACATACACAATGATGGGTTCACATATTGTTTTCAGAGTGAAAAATAGTCATACCTCCATGATATTAGGGGACACTTTATCCAATACAAACTTCAAAAAGACTTGAATGTACATTATTTTTGTATACAGGTGAATTCAAACCTGAGCAATTTGTGATTGAGAATAAAAAGACAAGAACAAGTTTGTATGATCGAAGAAGAGATACTAGAAATGTGGATGAAGGAACATCTTTTGTAGAACAACCCATGGAAATTGTTGATGACCAAGGAGTACAAGTACCGGGACAAATTGAAGGTGGTGATAGAAATGTTTTCCTTGGTATGGAAAATCTTATAGAGATGGATGAGGAACCCCTTTTCAATAATATCTCATCTAAAGATATGTTATCTAAAAGCATGGTAAAATTACACTGTAAAATAATATGGGGTGAATTTTTTGAAGAAAAGTCTATAGTTGGAAGAGCATAGTTATTTGAAAAATTATTTAGGAGGAAAGAAATGACCCCTATTTTGGAGTTGTTAGGGGCTGATAATAAGAAAAATTCATCAGGATCATTAAAGAAAACAATAGTTGAAAACCTGCAAGAAGCATTGAATTCTATTGAAAACAAGAGTCAAGCTATTCATTTAAGTGTTGCACATAGAGCATTGATGACTGTAATTTATAGTAAGAATTTATCACATAGAAGACAAGTTAAAGCAATTATTAATCATTGTTTCTAGGAGAATTGTTCAAAGATATATCAGAAAGAGAAATAGATTAGATGGAAATATTGAGAATAATTGGGTAAATATTTGTAGGGTTCCCCTAAAAGATAAAATCTAAGAAGATGTAAAGCAACATGTGATTGAATATTGGACTATCCAGTCTCGTGTTTCTTCCAATAGAAGGGACACTATACAAATAAAAGGTGAATATGGTACACAAATTTTACATCCGAAACATCTTATAGATACAACACAAAGTGAACCTTTTGAAGGCAAGAATTTTCAAATGTGAAGATTTTTCAATAGATGTTTGAGAGACTACGACCAAATTTTGTACGTATAAATAAGATATGTGAGGCTTGTTGTTGTCACAATCATGTTGAATTTCATCTACACCTACAAGCATATAGAAAATCTATGGCAGTAATCAATCCAAATATAGTCATCCTTGGAAGTACAACATAATTTGTGAAGTCTCTTCTATGTGAAAAATAAGAAGATTCGAATGAATTGAAAGTGTAGTGTATAAAAAATATATGCAATGAATGTGGAAATTTGAAGAATATTTTATAGGTTGACAATATTGATCATTCAATGAAATTTATGTGGAAGAGTTTTGAATATGAGAAATACTCAACAAAGTCAGGAATTGAGACCAGAAAAATTGTTCTCAAAGAGAGTGAATTGTCTTATAATGAGTTTATGAACAAATTTTTCAATACCATATATCCACATTCAACATTGTCATGGTGCTAGATGGAAAGCTAAGAAATTTCATGACTCAAATAATTGCTTTCGAGTGGGTTGTATTCTCTCTATTGTTGATTTCTCTGAGAACTATACATTTAGTCCTCAAACTGAGATTCAAAGTCAATATTATCATTCAAAGCAAGTTGTAATATTTTTACAATTTTGTTATAGGCATGCCGAAGAACATGTGGATGTTCTATAAAGTAGCAAATATGAATGAATTATCATCAAAGAGGTTCACTTTTATATCAGTGATGATACAGGTCATGATAGAAGCTATGTAGCCCATTGTTTTGTAATGTTTTTTCAAGACTTGAGACAACATCAAATACATGCTTCACAAATTTGGATATGGTCTGATGGATGTGCTGGTAAGTGTTGATTTTTTTTTACTTAACTTGTTCAGACTTATATGTTGTACACATATAGTTTATTTTTACTATCTTGGTTTTAAATGATATTGGTTGTAACATCACAGGACAATTTAAGTCTACAAAATATTTTAATTGGTTTTAGCCAACAACATATTAGATGTGACATAAATTTTTTGTAGAATTTCTATTTGAGTGGATATAGAAAAGGAGAGCATGATGGAGTTGGAGCATGTGTAAAGCGTGCACTTTGCCAACACGAACTTGCAGGTAACACCATATGGTTTTTTACAAAAAAATCTAATTATGTTTTTTGAGATCGTCTTTTCCTTTCAACTACGAAACCTCTTAACTTGACACTTCACCAACATGAAATTGTAGGTAATGCCATAAGAAATGCAAATAAAATTGTTGAATGGTGCAAAATTTATTTTTCTGCCCGTGACTCAATATACAATGCACAATTTTTTTGGGAAGTTAAAGGTACATAAATGAATTTGTTTTTTGAATTTCAATGTGTACATGAATAGAATTTTCAATTTTATACACTTTTTAATTGGATGTTTGAAATTTACAAATCGATCAACTCTTATTAATTGTCAAACAATTAGTGGTATTAGAAGTTTGCCTCAAATCATGATAGTAGGACATAGTAGGCCTCCAGTAATTCAATGAGAGAAAAATCATATTTTTGTGTTGATTGCAATGAGAACAATGCAAATACTCTACAATGTGAGAATATTATAGATGGGTATGTTTCACAATGGGAAATAAAAAAATTAGTGGCCACATCGAACCCTTTTGAAGAAATGACATTCTAGATATCTAGGATCCTCTATATTCAGCTGATTATGAATGTGTATCGGATTTAGTTGTTACAAGTAAATTTTAAATTTTTAAATTGAATTTTAACTTACAATTGATTTATATTCTACCTAAGTTGAGAATGGTTTACTACATGTACAAGAGATATTTTTGTTGCTCTTGCAGATCCTAACAATACAAAAGGTGTCGATTACTATTTACTAAGATGTACACAACCAAAATGCAAATTGTCAGAATCAATGAGAGATGGTGATGGACAAGAGTATCCTACTGGATTAGTGGTTGTTGAAGGCACCTACTATCAACAAAAAAAGATAGATACAAATGGCATTATATTTATTGATTATATGCTAGGTCAAAAGTTTTTACATTATAGTCATTTAGTTATAGCAACAAGATTGAATGTTGAAACTTTACCAAAAAGATGGTATGCCAAACAAAGGTGGAGGTTTCCTATTGAAGACCATGAAAAGATTTTAGAGATAATAAAAGATAGAGAGGATCCAAATTATATGTACCAAGAACTTTAAGATATTTTTGTACATATATATTTTCTTTGACAATATATACATGTAACATTTGGGGATGAGGTCCCCCATTTGTGACCTCACTGGTTCATAGCTCCAGGTCAAAAGCATTTACCCCTTGAATAAAAAAAACATTTGGACCTAAATTTGAAAATATTTTAATTTTATGTTGAATTCAAATAATTTCATTCAATAGTAGCCCATGAAGCTTTCTTTTTTGTGATCTTATTTTCCTATAAACCTTTCTTAAGGTGACCTTATTTTCCTATAAAGCTTTCCTAAGGTCAATTTAACCACATGTTTGTGGATATCTTTGGTGCATAATTATAACACATAATTTTGATCTTAATTTTGATGATATAAAAAACACTATAGTTGAGAACACTCTTCACTTAATTCCTAAAACCCTTCCCTTCCTGTGTTGGATTATGAATCACAAACACATACCTGTTAGCATCGAAATGAATGTAACATCATAGTATCAAAGATAGAATAGTACTATTTATGAATAACTTTCTCATTTTCAAGTGAATTTTATTTATTTACATAAATCTAAATATGAAATTTAAGTTTTGATTAAAAATAAATATTTAATCCTTAGTTGGTATAAGTTTTCCACAGTCCATGAAGATACAGTATTTAAGCTTTTGGATTCGACTGTGTCAATTTTTTTGTCGACGTTTCGGATCACACTCAGTGATCCATCATCAGGAAGAGGAAAAATTGACACAGTCGAATCCAAAAGCTTAAATACTGTATTTAATCCTTTATTAAGCTCAAGCACCTTAGTTAAAATGGAATTTTACTTGATTTAGTAAAGTAAAAATGAATTTGTGAAGTATGGTATACAAATCATTATTTAAGTTTTAATTAGACTAGCTATAAGAGACATTCAGTTATATGTCTAGATTTAATCCAATAGCATAACCTTATTATATAATCACCATCACTTACTTCCCTACAAAACATATTTCTAGAATAAATAATTTCTAAGTTGGAGGATTCCAAATCTTATACCATTAAATTTTCTACCCATAAACAATGAAAAAAATATACTTTGAAATCTAACTTAGAGCATTTTTTCCTAGGTGTTTGAGTGTAAGCCTCACAACCAAACACTTCCAAATGTGCAATTTAATCTTTTTTCCCATCCATACTTTGTATGGTGTCTCTTCAACAAGGATGGAAATAGGAAACTTGTGATGCACTACCACGAGACCCTAGAGGTCAACACACTAATACCTAAAAAAAAAAAAATTGAAAGTGCAATATTTACATGATTATAAGTGAAACATTACCTCAGATTCTAACCTAAGTCCTTTAAGGTTCACGACTACGCTACTTGATTCTCATTAATTGACAAGAAAGAATGGAGAATCACAACATTTAATTAAACTTCATCCACAATATAAAATTACATTTAACCATCTCATTTAATTGAACAATCAACATGATACAACCATACATGTATTCAATAGAGATCAATTGATTCAATCCATTTAATCACATATTCAATAACATCTTTTACATAGTCCATTACATAAGAGAGTTCAACATCAATTTTCATCATTACATTGATACACTTGAACAATGATGTCTCCTCGCATACATGTGAGGAGAGTACATCTAAGTATGATATGTTACATTAGATTTATGGCTCAATACAAGTACATGAGTAACAATCCACATGAACTGGTACAAATGCAGAAGTCTTTAATCTAGGAGACATCACCACAATCACAAACAAGTAGAGGGAACCCAATGGAGTATAAGGCATATTCCACCTGACCATGTGGAACCCTAAGGTCTACCTCCCATGCTAGGAGATAGAAAAGGATCTCACCATCACAATGAAAAAAAGGTGACAATCAACTGACATGACAAGACTATGAGGGATTCCAACATGCAAAGGACAACATATCACAAAACAACAGTAACACTGCTTCCAAAGGCACACACATACGTAACACGTAAATGCAAGTCAAGGGAAAGTTAGGTCGTAGTAGGGGAGAGTGTCATCACATGATCCTAGCATGGGTTGTCCTGAAAGTCTTCCTCTAGACGTCAACCCCCATTTATGGTTGTCCTGACAGTCTTACATTCGATGTCGGCCCCATAGGGTGACACATGTGGGACCAATTATTCTTTTGTGGGGACAAGGATATGGGTCTTGCCAACTAGGCCTTCCCAACCCATCCTTAGCCTGAATGAGTGCTACAGGCATGGGTGAGGCATCCAATTATCTTAGTTAAAGTTAAATTATACCCAACCCCATAGTTAACTAATTGGGTTATCACTTGATTAGGAAACTCCCACATGGGTTGTCCTAGATGCCACTTTGTGCGTCGGCCCCCATTGAGAGCCACTCCCCATTCTACAACTAGAAACCCAACTAAATCAACAAGGCAAAGCCATCATGCTCAAATAAAAAAACCACATGAACATTCATGAAGGTGAGGCACGCACCATCCCACTCAAGAATCATCCATAAAGAAAGTAAATAAAGCATGGCTAATTTCCCACAATAACGCTTAGCAATTATCACACCAACCAAATTCTAGAATCAACACAAATATTAAGCCAATAACATAGTTTTCTCCAAGCCTCTGGAAGACTTCCAATCACTACCTCCCACAACAACTTACATAATTGAATAATAACTCACAACACACCATTTGAACAATAATCATAAGAATCATGGAGTACACAAATAGGTTTACGAGTAATCCTTTCATGTTAACTAAATATTCTTCAAAGATATTCTCTTTCCATATACATTAACTTCAGCTATTTGATTATAAAAATATCCAATTTCAAAACTGTTGTGCATGTTTTGCACACATGCCCTGCCGATGGCAGGGACCCCCTCTTTTTGTTCCCATCTCACTTTACGTACCCCTATTCCGAGTCCAAGTGGGTCACATGCCTTAGAATGATCAATTTTCCCTTGACCAGATTCACCTACCTGAATTTCGAAAAGTCCTTTTCTTTCGTGGAAATGCCCCTATGGGTTTCCCTTCGCCCATTGCCTCGACATCCTCCAAGCCTCGCGAACTCGCAACTGCGGGTCACCTCATGTAGATCGCCTCTCATGTTTCACCGCTAAGTAGCGACTAATGCCCAACTTCTGCCCACATGGCAGGGTCTGCACTTAGTTTCTCCGTCTGAGCCTTGACTAAGCATCCAAACGAGTGTGGGTTCCTGCATCTCACCTAACCTAGGTCTGCCATACCAAGAAACCAATGCATGAAATTAATGGAAATTGGCCTATAAACACTACTCCCTACCCTTCATTTTACCTAGGGCATTTGAATATGAGAGAGAAACAAATTCCTTCTCCCCCTTTTTTCGCTTTTGCCTTGGTCCTACTAACTTGGTCCCTGCTCGCTTGCTTCACTTTTTCCTTCATTTTTTGACTTTGGGGACAAATTTCCTATGGATTTGGGATGTTTTTGTGATGCCTAAGTGAATTTCCAAGGTTTCATTAGTTTTGGGAACTTGCAAAAATTTCCTTGCGGGTTGCCATCCCTCCGTCACCATTTCAAAAGTTTCTTTGCGGTTCATCGTCCCTCCATTGTCGTTTCAAAACTTTCCTTGCAGGCCACCATGTGCTCATTGCCATTTCAAAATGGTGGTAGACCCTCTGACTTTCCCCTTCCAAATATCCACATTTCCAAAAAGGGTGCAAAATTCAAGTTTTCATCATCTAGGGCCCATAAAGTGAGTGTCTTCACATGCCTAAAGGGGTTTGGATCAAATTTACCATGTGTTTAGACATTACAGAAATTTCCTTGTGGGTCGTCGTGTGTGGGTCGTTGTGTGTGGGTCGTTGTGTGTGGGTCGTCGTGTGCTCATTGGCATTACAAAAGGGTGGCAGACCCTCCGGCTTCCGCATTCCAAATTTCTGCATTTTTCAAAATGTGTCAAATGTTAAGGAAATATGTCTTCGCACTCTTTCTACCCCTTTTCCCATGTGCTAAAATTGAAAAATCTCAAATTTACTAAGTTTTGTGAAGTTGGGAACTTTCCTTGCGGATCACCATCCCTCCGTTGTCGTCTATGGGAACTTCCTTGTAGGCCGTCGTCCCTCTGTCGCCGTTCATGGGAACTTTCCTTGTGGTTCGCCATCCATTGGAACTTTCCTTCCGGGTTGTCGTCCATCCATCGTCATCTGTGGGAACTTTCCTTGCGGGTTGCCATCCCTCTATTTGCCGTTGTCACCCATCCACCATATGTCGCCGCTATCGTCTGCCTACCGTCCGCCTGTTGTCTACCGTCGTCATCCATGGGAAATTTCCTTGTGGGCCACTGTCCCTCCATCCATCACTTTCAGTCATTTGTCATCCGCCTGTCATCCGCCCGCCATCTGCTACCATCCTCCATCACCGTTCATGGCAACTTTCCTTGGGGGTCATTATCCCTCTGTCTGCCACTGTCACCCATCTACCATCTACCACCACTACCATCTGCCTTCCATCCTCCCGCCATCCACCATCGTCATCTGTCATTTTCCGTTCACCTGCCGCTCGTCATTTGTCGTCCTTTTGCTCTGTGGCGCTTGCACCCGTAAACCCACATTTATGTTTATGGTCCAAATGAGCTCCAAATATGAATATTATGATCTTTTAATGATGCATGGGTGGATCTAACAAGGAATTTGTAGGATTTGATTAAAATTTTCCTTAATTTACATATGAAAGCACTTACTGCACTTCGTGTATGTAGGATTCATTGATCCTACTACGGGCCTGTCGAGGAGGCCCATTGAGAAAGTTGAACAAGGGAAAGCACATAGCTCCTATCACCATTCATTTTATGACCACATTTCCTCGTAGCACCCATCAACAAAGCTAGCATTAAGAGGCCTGTGTCAAGGAAGTTAGTGACAAAACCACAAAGGATGACCTTCAAAGGAACAAGAAAGAGCTATTTTATTTTTCACCCAATGATGATGATGATCAGGAGCTATCCATCCAGATCAGAAGCGGTATATCTACTTCTCAGAAACACCAATCTGTAAAAGAATGTACTTAATTGGTTGAAGGATACTACAGATGCACCAACAAGAAGGCAACTTTTGAACAATTTCAGTTATAGCAAAAGGGCAATCAGCTAGAAGACAAAATTGCTACAGTGACTAGCCACTAAAAGACAAAATAGGGAAAAGACAAAAGCTATATTTTAAACTGTTGAATATTATGGGGTAGGTGAAACCCTAGTGTAAAGAAAATATGAGCCACAAAATGCAAATTAATCCTAGCCATTCATTTGGGCTTTGGAAAACTATAAATAGGGGTCTCCCCTTCATTTGTAAATGGTCGGAGAACTGGTGTAAAGGAATTATGCAGCAATAGAAAGAAACATTGCATGATTCATGGGTGTTTCTTTTGAGTTTGTTCATTATGCATGCATGGTTCTACTTCCATGTTAGTTTTAATTGTTAGTTTCTTGAGTGGAAGTGATAATGGTGTTTGTTGTTACAGTATTTGATGAATTTCCAGCTCATGTTTTTTGTGGTTTGTTGATGATGAATCACTTTGTAAAGCTAGTCCGAGCTTCCTTACTTCATTGCTACAAATTAGTTCAATTGCATGTCCATGATGTGTGTGTGTGCAATCTGAAAATTTGTAGTCCTTAGAAGATTGCACTGGTTTTGTGTGACTGTAGGTTCCTCTTGGCCAAGCAAAACCCAGTTTAGGAAGCTTGTCTACTATAGCAGCCTCCATTGTTACTGTTCATTCGTAACTTAGATTTAGAAAAAAATTCTCAACCCTTTCCCTTTTGCTATTTCTTTTAGTCCTTGGTTAGACTAGGATTTCAAACATCACCATGAAGCCAAATCAGATGAACTTGGTGGGTTTCAACTTGTTGTTCTGAGTGGGTAGCCATTGTTTATTCACTCACAACACTCTGAAACTGCATTTGCAAACCCAACTTTCCATGCTTTGTAACTCATACATAAGACTACCTTGTGATACCAACAAAACACATCAACCAACTGATATATTCCAAGCATTGTCAAGACCTGACACCTGAGAGACCTTGGGGTAATTTTCTTCAACTTCTTGTTGGAAATTTCCTTTTAAGAAAGGTAATGCACCTATGAATTGTCTGTGTTGAGAAGGTGCCAAAACACCATCAACAAAAACCACATGTTCGTTTGTTTCATCCATTTAATTAGAAATACATAGAGGCAACAAGATATTTTTACAAGTAAACATGACACATGTACATGAATACTTAAACAAACACACTCATACACACACACATTTATATATATACACGTACGTTTGGTATATTGACTAACATAATGTTGTCAACAAAATAATAAAATGATATACAACAATGGACTACACATAATCAATTAATTCTTATAAGCAAAAATGCACTTTTGTTATAATCATAATACATTTATTCGTATATATCCATATATATCCATATATATACATATAGGTACATGTAGATCGGTATAAATACACACACACACACACACACACACACACACACACACATATATGTATATATATATCCTTGAAATCTCTCAATTCAACATATGTGTTCTGCTAATATACTGATAAAATTTAAGCCATCATCTCACAAATTACCAACCAAAGAGAATAATTGAATCTCCTTATTTATTTCATCATCTACACTTCTACATGGCATAAACTATATTAAAAATTTGCATATTTTATGTTGAAAATGCAGAAGGAAGGGGAATTCTAAAGAAAATTATTTGTGTAGTGTAAACCTTTAGCTCAAATTAGTATCGTGAAAGAGAAGCACTCAGGCTTAGAGGTGAACACAGAGCCTACAAAGAGCTTATCTGATTCGAAGCAAATCAAACTTCCTCTTAAGTAGAATACAACGTTGCAAAATAAACTTCCATTTGAGCCAAGCCATGGATCAAGCAACACACATATCATCGATGGTGGTGTTACGAGAGCTTGGAGAGTAGAAAGCATATTGAAGAATAAACTTCCTTCTTCTCCAAGTCCTAGTGAAGGCAACTAACAACTATTTATTCATCATGCTAATGTTGGTGAAGATTACTTCCCTCTACATAAGTAAATCCTAAAATTGCATCTCAAATTTTGATATATATATAAATGATTTTTCCTTCTAACCTTGAATGGTCGAAGCCTGTGACAGATAAATTGAATAAATAATAATTTATCTAGGCTACATACATTATGACTTTTTGATGCAATTAAATTTACAATTTTGAGTATTGACCAATCAATAAAAGTTTACAACTAAATGTCAATACTTGTGGGGCAAAGCCTTTGACAAACAGAGTCAAAACTCTATTTCTTTGCATGCCCTCGACCAGTATATGGTGTTTCCTTTTGGTTACCTTGAAATCCAAAGTAGAAACCAATTTGTAGTATGAAACCCCCAAGATTGAATATGAAAGAAGAATAATGTATTAACTAAAATGGTAGGCATTTCTCCATTGAAACTTTAGGACTTGATTTGTTTTCTTTGAAAAAATTTGTCAAGTGATTTGGGAGCCATATACAACGAAAATTAGGGCTCCTTAAGATAAAAAAAACTACGAGATAGAACATTAGTAATAGGCACAATTTAACACAACCGATGCCTACCAATACCTATACTTAAGTTTCGAACTTGAGCACCTCTTCTACTTCAACACTCAAAACTAATGTTTACACAGGGACACCTAGCAAACTTTAGTCATCAATTCAATAGAAAGATCAAAGAGATTTGCATACAGGGTGAATCAACTAACTCTCCTAAGTGGTGGTGAAGGTAACTCCTTGACTTTAAATATACTATGAATAAAACTTGAATGCCAGTTATCCTTAGTTCATTGAATTATACACTATTGTCTGCCCCAGTGAAAGAAACAAAAGAATTAACAAGGAATATAATGAACTAAGGAAATATAGATACAAAAAATGAAACCCCCAAATAAGGCTGCGGCTGAGTGAAAAGGCATACAAAATGAAGGTAGGGTATGCACAAATTGAAAGTTAAGGGAAAATCAATGGCAATTAAGTCACATATGACAAAAACCAGAAGAATAAGAAGATCGAGTACAAAGTTTAGAGATAGGGCGCCTGGAAACAAGCTACCATTACTACTAAAATACAGGGCACAGGAATGCAAAATATGAAGAACAATAGCCTCATCTAGTATAAAAAGAAGCACAAATAGCCGATATAAATGTAGTAAAAAGTCGATGGCCTAAAGTATTTACACTAGCATGCTAAACGACTTGGCAACATTTTCCAATGGATTACAAAATTCTAATTATTCAACTCAAACAAGAATCAACTTGAATGCAAATAATGAAATAGAGAACTATACCAAAGAAATCCGTTCAAGGGGAGTTTTGGCAGTACTCAAACACTACATTCATTAAATTGGCACATTTTAAATTCATTTTCTAAATAGAATATAAACTAGGAAAATGATGGAACCTGGATACTCCTGCTTGTTAGAGGAAGCTTCATTGCAGAGCTCACCGCTTCTAGCTTGCAACTTCAACACACTGCCAAGATCTCAACCAGTACTGGAATTTCCCCAATTTCAAGCCTCCAAAACCTAAAATCAAATTTTCAAAAAACAAAAAAACTCCAAGAACAGGAAAAATTATTCACGACAGAGCTCCCAAGATTCATTTTCCAAGAGACCAAATAACCAAAAGCCCCTCTCACAATTAACTCTAACTAATTTATTTACTCCTCCCCAACCATTGCATCCTCACTACTTTTAATTTAATTATTTTATTTAATTTCCACCACTACCCTCAACTTCCTCCAAGATATTATTAGTTCCTGCAGGGAAATATAGGCACCACCAGAATTTAACTAGTTATTAATAACTCTCATTTTAACCAATGAGAATTTGAGTAATTTTTCTATTTGAATGTTTTCAATCTATTATCAATGTATATATGCGAATTATATAACAAAATATATTTCAAAAATCAATTCTCTTGAATCTAATTGGTACACAATTTTCACCCGATATAAGCGATTTTCGCGCTTCCATTACTTCCATTACCGATTATTATGGAATGGTGGGTAATAAAAAAATATTCAACTAATTTTTAGGAATTTTTTTTATTATGCAGAACACATAGGTAACTGGTAGTCAACAATGGATGACCAAGCAAATCTCATTTTCTTTAAAATAAAATAAAACACAATAGATATAAGGAGAGCATGGTTGAACTTCATGCAGTTTATTTTTATTTATTTATTTTATTCTATTTTCTCTTTTTAACTACCATCTAATCCACCATCTAATCCTGAGCATTACATATAATATACTCGTTAGATAAAATAGATATATTTATAAAAATTCTTCACAAGTTAATTTATAGGATTAACCATAAAGTCAATATATTTACTACAACATTCTTTTTAATAATACATTATGTGAATTTTTTTTAATACTAAATATAAATATTTATTTATTTATACACCTATTTATTTATTATATTTTTCATTCTATTAAATTTAAACATATAAAATAATCTAATAACAAATTCAAATAAATAATATATTTTTAATATATTATATTATTAATTTAACAACATATTATAATATTATAATATATACACTATATAATACATATGTGACATATATAATATCTAATATATAATTTTAACATCATTATAATAGTATAATATATATATATATATATACAATATATATGTAACATTTACACCATCTAAAATATAATTTAATATATTAAATACTAATATTATAATTTTATATTTTATTTAATTTTGATTTTATTTTGTAACATAATATTTTGATTTTGCAGCATAATATGGATGGTCCCTTCCGGGTGGGAGGCAATAAGTATTTGAACTAATATATTTAAAACTAACTTATTTACCATATAAATTAAATAATTTATATAACATTATTTATAAAGATAAGATAGACAAAGAATATGTTAAATTATTACCTCAAAAAAATTTCTAAAACTTAAAAAATTGGGTGTGGAAGAACTTTCCTAAATTTACAAGTTTCTATTTTAATATACTCAAAATTAAAAAATCTTTAAAATCTTTGAAAAAGAAATATCTAAATTATTGTATTTATAGTTATATAATAAAGCTTATGTCTAATTATAACCCTAACCCTAATTATAACCTTGACGTGAAACCTAACCCTAATTCTAAATCTATCTCTAATGGTAAAGTAAACCTTAATCTGAACTATAACCCTAACCCTAATTCTATATCTAATTATAACCCTAACCTTAATCCTAATAATAACCTTAACGTGAAACCGCTCTTTAGTTATTCTATGAGAATTTTTTTAATTCATTTCAATCTATTAAATCATGCTATCTATTTTTTTAATGATTTCTTTTTGTTAAATCTTTCATAAGATTATAGGCCTCTTGAAGACTATGTGGGGTAAGCATGGTTCAAATTGGGTTATTCTTAAATCTATGCAAATATTTTAAGAGAGTTTTTAATTTGTTTCAATTTATAAATCATGTGAGTGTTTTGTTATTGTAATTTTAATTTTTGAATTTTCTTTGCAAATATTTGATAAGGTTATGCCAACCTTTAGTGTTGTTTGAATCATTATCCATAATCAAGAAACCATCATCCTTGATATTATGCATAAAATTATCATCACACAACTCATATAAATTATAGTTATAGTTAGAAGTTTTCTTATCATTTTGTACAAGAGGTTGACCTTTTTGTAAGAGAAATTGCCCAATTCTACCCTTTGGATGAAACCAATGGGGTGATTTCAATCAAAGGTAAAAAATTCATTTTTGTCTCCAATTATAAAAATTGACATGGGATTATAAGTTTTCCCCCTAATTCTAAATAATATCATAGGGATACCCCCTATCTTTCTTCAATTCATAATAGAAGCAATTGAATTAGATAAATGAAAAAAATCCATACTTCACAATTTTAGGAAGCACATAATTGGAAAAAATGTGAGGATTTATGAGAGTAATTTCAACCATGATGAGGGTTTTTTAGGATAGATCCAACATGCTACTAGCTTTCTCACTCTAAATTTTTTTATTAATAATGGATTCATTCTAGGCATAGGCTTCTTGTGCACTTTCTCATACACTGTGGAGTAAAACTTGCACTTAACATTATAATTTCCCTCTCATGCCTATTATAGTCTTCTCAAACAATTTTGAATTTATTAAATACAACTAATTGAAACATAACTATTCTATAACTTTTTGGCAGGAACTCCACTGCCTTGTAGCTCTCTTTTTTATAATTTTCACCTTGCCTTATAGTTGCACATAAAATTAATTCAACTATTGAATATTTAATTTATTAATTTAATCCCTTCATTCATTCTAGGCATAGGCTTCTTGTGCACTTTCTCATACACTATGGAGTAAAACTTGCACTTAACATTATAATTTCCCTCTCATGCCTATTATAGTCTTCTCAAACAATTTTGAATTTATTAAATACAACTAATTGAAACATAACTATTCTATAACTTTTTGGCAGGAACTCCACTACCTTGTAGCTCTTTTTTTTATAATTTTCACCTTGCCTTATAGTTGCACATAAAATTAATTCAACTATTGAATATTTAATTTATTAATTTAATCCCTTCATTGAAATTGCTTGCACAATAAAATAACTAACATATTTATTTAATTATTTCTTTATTAAACTATAAGTTTTAATTTATTTAAATTAAACAAACATTAATACTATTTTATTTATTAAAATTACAAATTATATTAAAACATTTATTTAAAATTATTGAATACCTTTATCCACAATACTTTTTCATCTAATATAAAATCCATCAAAGCATCAATCAAGCAAATAACACAAATGGACTGCTTACCCATCAGAACCTGACCGCAAGGAAAAATGGAAAGCAAACAACATCAACATCAACAAAACAACTCGAACTGACCACACAGACAGGAAATGGAAAACAGACATTCATCCTCATCAAGGATGATGGCTCAACATGGGGGACTCGTCACTATCTCTGAATCAACTATCTCCATTTGGTATAAGGCACACTCAAACCCAACAATTCAGGTGGATTCAATGCCTAGTACCTGCAACCTATAGCCAATCACATGGTCGAACATGTACATAAACAAGCATGCAAACACACTGTGAAGGGAAAATTGCAGCGTCATAGGGCACTCACAAGTGAGTGATGCGTCCCTATTCCCCTTCACCAAAATACATCAATGCACAATAATCAGATGCTAAAATCATGATAAGAACATACATCAAGAATCACATAATACTCATGGCAATAATAACCCACTCAATCAAATAAACCATAAACTAGTTATGACATATACATAAACATCAGTGATTAAACAATATCAACTATCATCATAGTAATGATTCCAGCATCAAGCAATGTATCATAATGTCTAAATAGAAACAGGTCACTATCAGAAGCAGAAAACAAACTAAGGGGAACTACATCCTCCCCTCCTAGGACCAAGCTTACTCTTGGAAGCCTACAAGCAGAAATGGGTAACATTCATGCATTTGGGATACATCCTCCCGAGAGACAGAAGACTCGAAACTAGGATCCCATTGGACCCTCACCTGGACCATGACTCACCCCCCGAGGGTCAATTACCGATGCTCTAGGACTTGCACAGTTTCCAAAGAACATTTCCCATCCTCTATCAGAAGTCTCTACAACTGAACCCTAGTGCTCGACCCGGTGATTATCCACCGTAGCAAACACCTTGTGCGATTTGCCTACATCTCCTACTGTCGTCTTTGAAGCGGCTGACCTCTGACTATAACCAGATGTGCTTTTCTAAGGACACTATCTAGCAATGTGACCATACTAACCACAAGAGAAACATCTCATGCCTCTACCAAATCCCCAACCACCTAAGGGGCACTACATCACTTACTTATCAAATAACCAAAAATACTAACAGCTTACACCCAAATAATTTGCTTCAAATTAACAAAACTTAACATAATTTTATTTATTTCCTTTAATATTATATTCATTATTTTAGCTACCCCATTTTTATATATATGGAATTTTTTTCTATTAAATTACAATCCAATTATGGTTGAAAAATTATTCAAATTATTTATGTAAATATACCCCCATGTTATTTGATCTCAAATCTTTTACTTTTTCCTTATGAGTTTCCACAAGCACCTTAAATTCCTTATGCTTAAAACTTCATATTTGTGCCTAAGAAAATAAACCAAATATTTTCTTGAAAAATCACCAATGAAGATGACATAATATACATGGTTTCTAAGATATATGAATTAACTCTAAAATTCATTTTGCATATGAGAATTTCACTTTATTTTTCTTATGAAACACACAATCTGACCTATATATTTATTCTTCAATGTTTTTGATCTTTTCTCACCCTAGATGCGGTCTGATCAACTAATTCATTTACATGATCAAAACTCATGGTATAGTTAGATTAAGTAGTACCATCCAATCTAAATAAATTACCATACCTAATACCCTTTTCTAAAACCAAATCTCCCCTAACCAATTTTTAACCATGATTATCATAAATAATATGCACAATATTATCATTCATCTTGAAATATTAAATATCATTTTTGGCTAAACCATGAACGTGCAACACATCAAATAGTGTCTTCATTGTGCCATCACTAAAAATTAGTGTTATATTACCCTTAACAATGATCTTATGATAATTTTATTCACCTAATTAGACCTCTCCACCATAATATTATATATAATTTATGTAACACTTCCTATGTGAATTCATATGAAAAGAAGCACCTAAATCAATATCTCTAAATATTATATATTATTAAATTCTAAAATATTTTTAATTAGCGATGAACTATAATTTTCAAGCATAGAAATGGGCTCAAAAAATTTCAAGCAAGATGACACAATAACTTTGAGTGAATTTATAGTGAATGTGGAAGTTACCTATTCTTAATTCTTAATGCAACATGAAAATTAAATAAAAATACGATTATTTTAGGGTTTTTAATATTAATATTATGTTTTATTGTTAAATGTTAAATAATTGATGTGTAAATAGTTGTCAAAACCCTTAGAACATAGTTGGTAAATTAGCCTTAGAACATATCCAAAATTCTAAGATGCACAAGCTACTAGACAAAGCACTTGGATCATATTCCAAAACACATAAATCAATACTTTCACAAAACAAAAAATCAATACTTTCACAAAACAAAAAATCAAGTTGAAACCATGTAACAAATTATCCATACCCACTCATGAAAACAACCTTTGTAAAGCCCTGATTATTCAACCCGCCATTCCCAACTACCTTATTGAACCAAAAATCATTATATTAATTCATTTTTTTTATAGATTAAAAGTGAGCAAGAATCTTAAAGTTTTCCAACTCAAAACCCTAATTAGCTTCAAGAATATCTATTTCTATAATAATATTAATCATGATGTGAAACCATAATGTAAAATGTATATATACTGTAAAACATAATAAGATGAACCATAATGTGAAACCATAATGTAAAATGTATATACTGTAAAACATAATAAAATGAACCATAATGCGAAACCATAAAGTAAAATGTATATAATGTGAAGATCGTCATCTAAGAACCATAATGTGACAAATCACAATATAAAATGTATAACAAATCATGTGTCTGCATGTAAAACAAGTCAACGTGGAGGATGCCTAGTATGACTGTGGATCGATCTCTCCCCTAATCCTTGTCTGGATCCATGTCTCGATCTCTCTCTGGATCCATGGCCTGATGCCTCTCTCGATCCATGTCCTAATCTGCTTCCCTGCACAATAAAGTACATTAACTAATTTAATGTACATGTGTAAATGTAAAGTCATATTAAAGTTTTGTACTTTCAATGTTTGAATGTATCAAGTACTTTAAATATTATAAATATACCTAAAATGTACCATGCATAGGATTGTCTACATGCTCCAAATCTCCAAAGCGTGACAAATCCTCGTATTCCTAGAAATTTAAAAATACAATATTTCAATGAAGAGTGAGAACTACTTTAAAGTCAATTTTATTTTATATATGTATGCGAATTTTTAGAACAAAAAATATATAGATTATTTGAAAGTAACGTCTCACCCTAGAGTACTCTACCAATGTCACTAATGTCACAAGAATGCATAGTCACATCAAGGACACCTATATTAGGTAAAGGACCAGTGTCAAAGAGAAGTGAGTTGTATGTGCCGTGTACATCATGTGCAGTAACCTCAACCCGATGTTGTGTAGGGACTGTAGGCTAGTCTAGAATATGTTGATCATCCTGTGAAGCCGCCTCACTCCGACCTGACTATCTACCAAAATGTCATCTAATATGAGTTGGTACAAAATCTAAAGGAATCCCATACTCATCACCAATAGACTAGTATGATGATAGTAAATCAACAATGGAAATTGAACACACATTACGTAGAGTGGCTTCACTCATCTAGGCCACATCTGACAGTGATGGTAGCTTTGCACGAATGTAGGGATCATAATTGGCATATGTAACCTCAATGGGAGGAAGGCTAATTTTTAGATGTAATAAGTATCTACCTACATGATTAGATGGCATCTAATCAACCTGAGTAGCAATTGTGGCAATACTGTCAAAAAGGTCAGATCTAGCAGGTGTTGTAGCTACACCTCCTGTTGTTGCTAGTTCCAAATGTTTTGGAAGAACCAAAAGGTTTGGACCAACTGATGCCCTCTTGTTGACAGGCGGTGGCAAATCTACACATCTAAATTGAGATTTGTCAACAAACCTCCCTTTTCCCTGTCTAGCATGTGAAGGAATAGATGTGTAGTCCACATCTAACCTTAAATGAAACTCAACATATAGTTGTTTGCAAAAATAAAGTGGAAACTCATCATTATGAGGCCATTTGTGATGGGCTTCCAGCCATCTAGGATATATAAACAGAGCAACAAGCTCATCTCACATCTAGTAACAACATATCCTGTAACTTTTTTTTTGTCCCATATAATGAGGGAACATGTTGTGCACATTATGTGTTGAAACTCTAGTAGAAAGAGAATCAATTTTCATAGTGCTAATAACACCGCTGACAAGGGACCTATAAAAATCCTCAATGTTGACCTCATCATAAGGATTATAAGATCGAATCATGTGAATCATACGTTGGATCTCCTATTGAATCCTAACTAATCTATCTCTATTAGGGATATTAGGGGAGTTTTGTATTATTTGGTCCAAACATCTCAAAGCATTCTCTAATATCCTAATGCTATCATTATATAAATTAGACCTAGCCTTAGCTTGCTCCTAAGATTGAGTGGAATGATGTGATCCCTGATCATCAGACATGTCTAAATAAATACAAAGACCTACACATTTAATTAAAACAAAAAAATTTACAAATATGTACTTATTTTATTTCTCTAAAAGTAAAATATGCAATAACCATTTTTATAGTAATATGCTCCATAGGAAATTATAAAAAATAGTAAATATGAGCAATGACTAGCTTGAAAATCATGAAGTAAAAATAAGAACAATTTTAAGTTCATTCAACTATCTATGAAAAAGAGGAAGAAAGGGAGAAAGTAGGATTATAAAAAATTTCCTATAAAAAAAGTGGTACTGAAATATCCTAATGAAACATTCACATGTAAAAGTAACATGTAAGCATATAAATAAATAAATCTTGAATGCTTTAAGAATTATGGACATGAGGATTAAATTTGACTAACTTCTTAGGAAATTTAATGTCTTAAACAAAGAATCTCAAGTAGTATCATTTAAAATTGTAAGGTATATCTAAATTCCAAATAACAATCATACAAGTGTGTATAATATAGGATAAGAGTGTATGATAAAATAGTGTATGATTAAGTATTATGTATCTATATATGTAGGGATAAGGATATAATCATGCATAACTTATATTTAGACATATTGTATTTTAGGATACTTAAAAATTACAATCAACCATAAGCAATTCTACACTATAATTATGTCTGGTGCAATTCTACTTCATGTTAGAGAAGGAGATATTCTATTATGATTGATGTCTTAATTGCTTATCCTTTTGCCATTACACACATCTAGGCCTTTTTGGATGCCTCACTAAGTGAATGTATAATACCATTCTTGGTGATGGTGTACATTCAATACAATAAATGATCAATCAAATACAAAAGAATATTAAATAACAATAAATGATCAATCAAATACTTTATTGAAATAATCTTGGAAGGCTATTAATTGGAGTTATGTGAATGGATAAGTGAAACTAGTTATAGTAGAAATTTTCGTTCCTGCAATGTATTTTAGGATATGACTTAAACAAATCTATAATTTCATTTAAATGCATGATTTTATAAATATATTTAGGCAGTGCATTTAAATGAAATTATATTCATACTTTCTTACATTAAGTTGCAAGTCATATCCTAAAATACATTGTGCTAGGCACTAGAATTTCTACTATAACTAGTTTCACTTATCCATTCACATAACTCCAATTACTAAGGGTAGTAATTGGAGTTATGTAAAAGGATAAATGAAACTATTTATATAGTAGAAATTTTGGTGCCTACAATATATTTTAGGATATGACTTACAACTAGATATAATTTCATTTATATGCATGATTTTATGAATATATTTAAGTGGTGTGCATTTAAATAAAATTATAGTCATACTCTTACATTAAGTTGTAATTCATACCCTAAAATACATTGTATTATGCACCAAAATTTCTACTATAACTAGTTTCACTTATCCATTCATATAAACTCCAATTACTACCCTTCCAAGATTATTTCAATAAAGTATTTGATTGATCAATTATTGTATTGAATTTACACAATCACCAATCATGACCTATTAAACATTCACTTAGTGTGAGGCATCCAAAAAGGCCAATTATTACCCTTCCAAATTATTTCAATAAATTATTATTTAATATTCTCCTATATTTGATTGGCATTTTGCATGTTCAATGAATTGACTACATTCGAAGGCTAATATGTCAAAGAGTGAGTCTACAAATAAATTTTGAACCCAAGTTTTCCTGCATTCAATACATTAAATGATCAATCAAATACAAAAGAATATTAAATAATAGTTTATTAAAATAATTTGGAAGGGTAATAATTGTCCCTTTTCGCCATTCTCGATGATGGTATACATTGAATACAATAAATGATCAATAAAATATTTTATTGAAATAATCTTGGAAGGGTATTAATTGGAGCTATGTGAATAGATAAGTGAAACTAGTTATAGTAGAAATTTTGGTGCCTAGCACAATGTATTTTAGGATATGACTTAGAACTTAATGTAAGAGTATGACTATAATTTCATTTAAATGCACCACTTAAATATATTCATAAAATCATGCATTTAAATGAAATTATATCTAGTTGTAAGTCATATCCTAAAATACATTGTAGGCACCAAAATTTCTACTATAACTAGTTTCATTTATCCATTCACATAAACTCCAACTACTACCCTTCCAAGATTACTTCAATAAAGTATTTGATTGATCAATTATTGTATTGAATGTACACCATCACCAAGCATGGCATATTAAACATTCACTTAGTGTGAGGCATCTAAAAAGGTCAATTATTACCCTTCCAAATTATTTCAATAAATTTTTATTTAATATTATTCTATATTTCTTAGCATTTTGCATGTTCAAGTGAATTGACTACATTCGAAGGTTGATATGTCAAAGAGTGAGTCTACAAATACATTTTGAACCCAAGTTTTCCTACATTCAATACATTAAATGATCAATCAAATACAAAATAATATTAAATAACAGTTTATTAAAATAATTTGGAAAGGTAATAATTGGCCCTTTTCACCATTCTCAATGATGGTATACATTGAATACAATAAATGATCAATCAAATACTTTATTGAAATAATCTTGGAAGGGTATTAATTGGAGTTATGTGAATAGATAAGTGAAATTAGTTATAGCAAAAATTTTGTTTTCTAACACAATGTATTTTATGATATGGCTTACAACTTAATGTAAGAGTATGATTATAATTTCATTTAAATGCACCACTTAAATATATTCATAAAATAAAGGATTTAAATGAAAAATTATATCTAGTTGTAAGTCATATCCTAAAATACATTGTAGGCACCAAATTTTTTACTATAACTAGTTTCACTTATCCATTTACATAACTCCAATTTAATAAATTCAATTACTACCCTTAGTAATTGGAGTTATGTGAATGGATAAGTGAAATTAGTTATAATAAAAAATTTGTTGCCTAGCACAATGTATTTTAGGATGACTTACAACTCTATAATTTCATAATGCATAAAATTATAGAATTGTAAGTCATATCTATAATTTCTACTAGGCCCACATCCTAAAATACATTGTTTTAGACACCAAAATTTCTACTATAACTAGCTTCACTTTTTGCAACAAGGGTTGGTGTTGGTGAGCTTTCATTTTTTCATCAATGTTTACTAACTCTTTTGATTAATCTAAGTCTATCATAGATTTTGAGTAGCATAGGTTATATGGTTTAGGTTGTGTACAAAAAGGGTTTCATTTTTAAATCTAATATCTCATGGATTCTTCTATTTTTTTAAAATATGAAACTGGTTCATATTGCGATATCTTTCTACTTTTATTGGTATGGTCAACAAGAGAGCATTAGTTGGTCCAAACATTTTGGAAGAACCACCTCCTTGTGCTATTGCTAGTCCTAAATGTTTTG
This sequence comes from Sequoia sempervirens, assembly GCA_007258455.2. NCBI lineage: Eukaryota > Viridiplantae > Streptophyta > Pinopsida > Cupressales > Cupressaceae > Sequoia > Sequoia sempervirens. The sequence goes on along the minus strand of VDFB02270651.1, from coordinate 339,275,506 downwards.
GAAGAACCAAAAGGTTTGGACCAACTAATGCCATCTTGTTGACCATGCCATATTTCTTTTTTATTTCATGAGCTACTCTATATTCTAATCTTTCTTGGAGTAAGCTCATATCAACCCTACTATGAATATCAAATCTAAAACATTAATTCTTATTGTCTATAATTTTATCTCATTGTCTATAATTAATTAGGATGAAATGAATAATAGATAGACAATAAAAATTAATGTTTTAGTTCACCTATAATTACTGAAGTGTCTATAATTCTTATTGTTCATAATTTTCTTTCAACCACAACTTACAATTTATAGATGCAAGTTTTAGCAAATACCACAATGTTTGTTGAGTCATGATCAACCACAACAATGTAAAAGTATGGGCCCAAATGTCACATAATGAAATAGACTTGCTATAAGAAAATTAAACATATATAATACTATAATCACACCTTGGGTGTTCCAAAGATATCCAATATCATTCTTGTTTACTTAGAATAAAAAGAGACCTAACATTAAGTCTTAGGATGAAACTATAAATCTTGAATGTAATAAAGAGATAAATATGATACATCACTATCCTACTTACTAATCTTAACTCCTATATTTCAATAGAGTTCTCTGGAGGCTTAGTCTGCCTATAGACAGATATAATCTTCTCAGTTAAAATAATAAGACAACAATTACATCTTGGCTTGCTATAGATATACACAGTAGACACTAAAGCAAAGTATTTGAGTAGTTCTCTTCATGGAATAAAGTAAAATAATATAGCCTTTGATAGAGGATAGAGATACACCTATCTAAGTATACCTATGGAATTCAAAGCTTAAATAATGTTTATCTTATTACACTGAAAAACAAGGTTGTTTGGCCTTAATATTTATATGGTCTTAAACAGGTTGTCGACCAAGAATTCACACAGTAGTTTGGTAAGTTATTAGCTAAAAAACTCTCAGAGATAAAAAAGAGACATTTGTTCTTAACTCCTATATTTCAATAAAGTTCTTTGGAGGCTCGGTTTGGTTACAGATAGATATAATCTTCTCAGTTAAAATAATAAGACAACAATTACATCTTGGCCTGCTATAGATATACACAGTACACACAATAGCAAAGTCTTTGAGTACTTCTCTTCATGGGATAAAGTAAAAGAATATAGCCTTTGATAGAAGATAGAGATACACCTATCTTAGTATACCTATGGAGTTCAAAGCTTAAATAATGTTTATATTAATACACTAAAAAAAAAAGGCTATTTGGCCTTAATATTTATGTGGTATTAAACAAGTTGTTGACCAAGAACTCACATAGTAGTTTGGTAAGTTATCAGCTAAACTAAGCAATCTCTATATGATCCTCACTGAATTAGTTGGCACTTTTCTCTTCCTTATATTATGAATAACTTGTTTAATGCTTGCATAGATGATATTTTTTAATGTGATAGGGCCAATTAGTTTGTAGAAAGTTGCTCTACTTCTAAAAATATTGGTTATTGTTCTATTCTTATAACAATTAAGTTGATTTATTTTTTACAATTATTATGATCTAGTGAGGATATGGTTTACCACCACTTCATTCTTTAAAATCATAATGTGTATGTTAGAATAGGTAAAGTTCTTCATTTCTTATTTTTTTATCATCCCCGTAAATTTGATGAACCTAATAAAGCAATCATGTTCAATTTTCAAATTTTGCTTAGTCATCTTTGCTTTAGGTGGTACTTGCAAGATATCAATTTAGGGTTTTGTCTACCACTACAAGATTTCCAAGCATTTGCATGTTGAATAATGTTTGGGTGCATACCAAGTAAGAGAGTCTCACTTTCTTAATGCTTTTTACATTCAAAAGGAAAGAAGCAATTGTATGAATATATATATACACAAATATCTATATATGATAAATTAGACATATAAATTATGAAAAGAGTCTTAAATTTATATTTATATTAAGACATTGCAAATGAATTCTTTTGAAAATAAAATGTTGATTAAGAAGAAATTTAATACTGTGCAACATAGACAATTGCTATGTCAGTTTAAAAATCTTAATGAAAGTCAAATCTGGGTGAATCTTATGAATTGATTAAGATAGAAAATGATTAAGTAATATATATGAGACTGATTTTATTGCCTCAATGATTTGGTCAGAAAAAAGAATTAAGGGAATTTATAACCAAAAACATGCAACATGAAACTACTGTTTGCATGCAAATTAGAATGCAACTGAAAGATTGACCTAACTATAAGTCTTGTCCTAAACATCTGATAGATCTTCTTTATGCATTGTCTATAATACATGTCCAAGATATCAATTCAGGGTTATGTCTACCACTACAGGATTTCTAGACATGTGATTTTAAGGGTTTATAAATAAACCCTTAAAATCGCATATGAAAACCCTTAATTAAAGTTTATTATACAACCTTTTACAAAATGGAATGTGCAAAGCAAGATTTACATCAAATACTCCAATAATAGAAAAACCCCAAAAATATAACCCTAACTTATAGTCGCACCAAAATGAATCATCAAACAAATAGTAACAAACTACTTACTTATCAAGAAAACCAACACTTCACTAACCAAATCAAAGGAACCAAATGCAAAAAACTTGGCTTCAATTCCTTTTTGTAGACCCGCTCTTTGCACGAGCATCCTCCAATTGCAAATTCTTCAAGTGAACATGCAAAATGCCCATGCCCAATCTTTTTTTTGCTTTTATATTCATCTCCTTTGGTTGAAAGGGATTCAGCTGAGTAGGTTTTAGCTGAAACCTACTTGGCCTAAATGGTGAGGCCACGTAGGCACCATGTCGTCTCCACGTGGTTTTGGCTGAAACCTACTTGGTCGAACCCCTTCCGGCCCAAACAAGTTCAATAGAATTTGTACGATTGGCCCAAAGTGTGACACAAGTTTGTACTTTTACCCATGTAGTAGAATCTATTAAAAAGATAACACCCCCAAATTAATCAATGGCACCTAAGAAAGCTACAATAGTTGCATGAGTGAATTGATGTAGCAGAACCTATTAAAAAGAGAACACCCCCAAATGTGAATACTTGAAGGTTTTCATGGCTATTTGAATTGGGAATTATTTGAATTTGATTGATGGTTGTTTGGTGAATCTGATTGATTTCGGCCATTAATTATTGAGTTGATTGGTTTGGTGTATAGTTTGCAATTGGTGGATGTAGATGGGATTTTGGAGTTCGGCACAACTACGTGTGCACCCTATTTTGCGAGATGGGATAGACTTGTGCTGATATGTGTTTTAGGTGTCATGTTTGATGAGATAATTGGATGCATTTGCTTGTTGGTTTGGCTATGCTATGGTGGGAAACATGGTTGTAATGGGTTCGCCTATTGGTCAAAGATGGGTCGGATGGGTTTGAATTATGTTGACTTGGAATCTTGTTTATGTTGTGTAGTTGTGATTAATGTGAAAGTGACACCTGCATTGGTGCAGTAGTCTCCAATCTAAGTACAGGTGCAGATCATATAAAGAAGAGAACACCCCAAAATTAATCAATGACACCTAAAAGGATACAATTGTTGTAGGTTTGAATTGATGAAGCATACACATATACATATACATATACATACACATACACATATACATATACATAGACATAAGTGAATTAAACACGACTATAGAGAAGTATAGCAAGGGGCAGCAAGTGATTAATGCAATGAAGTGGAGTGTTAGGGTGGTGGAGTGAGAGAAGTAGATATGGAAAGGTAGTCCACTTAAGACCTCTTCACACATCTATACACATTTACATATACACATACACATACACATACACATACACATACACATACACATACACATACGCATACACATACACAGACACATACACATACACATACACATACACATAGATGTACACATACACATACACATACACATACACATATACATAGACATGTACACATACACATACACATACATTGCCATCATTGTGAAAAATAAACAAGATGTTATTAGAATGAAAGGCTCTAAAGTTGACAAGGTGTGCGAGGTACTTGGAGCATTGAATGCAGATTGGCTCAAAACATATGCAGGATATCGTGGAAGTAGTTTATGTATATGTATATGTACATATACATATACATATACATATACATATACATATACATATACATATGTATATGTCTATACATATGCATATATATAAAGAAGATGCAGAGACCTTAAGCATATATGGTTGTTGTAATTAATTATTTTAATTACACGTTGCATAAGTTTACTTAGGAATATTTTAATTCCTAGGCTATGTTGTCATCCTTATCTTGTTGAGTTGTCTTTTTGCTCAAGATAAGATTAGGGTTGTGCATGCTTTCCTTTATATGCAACCCTCATCACTTGTATTTTTGAGTTTTTTGAATATATTATTTTGCATATCTTCATGCAAATCTCTGTTTTTTCGTTTTTCTCTTCTGTGGAAGGTTTTTTGGTTTGCATGTCTGATCTTGGTTTCTAACATGGTATTAGATCCTTGATTTGCAGCCCCTTCTCAGATTTTTGAGAAAATAATTGCAAAGTTCATTCGGGATCCATGAGGGTTTCAAGCTGGGAGATTTTTTGCAAGCTCTGGAGGTAGCCAATTTTTCAGAGCAGTTTGGGCACAAACGGAGGTCACCATCGCGTTCACAGCTGCCAAAAACCCTAAGATCACCTTACGTTTCATTGATTTTGGAAGTTGGGTGGAAAAAAAAAAAATTGCTAGGCCGCGCTTCCCAAGGCACAAAATTCAAAAAAATTAAAAAACATGATTTTTTTGGGTTTCATGTGATGCCTCTAGCACTCCGCCACCGCTGCTCCGCCCGGTGGCCACCTGCGCAGCAGCTCAGGCCAGCAGCGCCACCCAAAGGTCGTCGGCCCTGCTAGCCCCTTAGGGATCTAGAACCTACAAGCGAGGTCCTATGGGGGAACGGGCGCTATGCACGCCCAACCCCCAACTGCCCACTATCCCAGATCGTGGTCCTATGGTGGACCAAGAGCCCCGCGCCAAGCACCCGACCAACCAGCGACGAAATATTCTGGCAATTGTAGAGTATATACCGACGGCCAAGAAAATTTTCTGGTAGGGGGCATTTTTTTTCCCTGACGGCCTCCAGGCCATCAAATTTAAGCTTGCATGTCGCTGAGGCCATCATGACATCATCGTAAGGTCGGCCCTCATTGCCCCCTCCTAACCCCAGTTTTCCTTCAAGTAGCAATTTTTTACATTTTGGCATAACTTGTGCATACGGTATTGAAATCAGGCAAACAAGATATCGCCGAAAAATTGGTTCTGAGCACTATCTTGTGGTACAGTTTATTTTTCAGTATTTTTCTATTTAGCTGTATTTATTTCTGTTTGAAGTCAGATGTTCATTTATGGCTTCCGAGCTCATAACTTTTTGCCACGATCTTCATTTTCTGCCTTCTTTGCGGTGTTGGAAAGGTATTGAGGAGCTCTATTTTTCTGTCCATGCACTTTTTTCTGTATCTATCCTAGGTTGATTGTTATTCCAAATTTGTCCTGATGGGTTTTTTGGAGATTACTTGGATGTTTTGGTAGTTGGAAGGGTGAAACTTGAATATTTGTACTTCATTTCAGTACCACATCATCTTATTTTATGTTTATGCTTGTTTAGCATTCTCTCCTTTTACAATCATTGGGTTATTGTAATAACGAACTAATATAAAGTTCCATTAAGGGGGGGTTCTTGCATCACACTTTCATATTGGTGACAACTCGCATGATTTTGTCTGGTTTCTTGTTGTTTCTTTTAGCTTCTTTCTTGCTTAGCTGGACACATCGTTGGTTCGCATCGATTCACACTTCAGATTGGGAGTTTATGGTTATTGGTCCGCATTGGTTCAGATCCTTCTCAATTTGAGGGCCATGTTTTTATGGTTAATGTTCCAAAATATTGATGGTACTCTTCTTATGGGGCAGTTTTAGTTTCATTTTGGCATCGACATCGACATCGAGAGACACAACTTCCAGATTTTGTCATCATTATGGTGGACTTCATTTTTTTTCATCTATTTTTGCTTACAGATTCCAAGGTTGATCCAGTATGTGAGTTTCCAGTGTTCCTTGGCATCAATTCTACTATTGCATTTGTGATTCCATTATGGTTTCTTGCAAACAGAAGTATCTTTCCTTGCTTGCCAATTTTTTGGGTTCCAACATTACTTCATCAGAGTTCTTCAAGTGATTCTTTGCAGCAGTTCATCTAATTGAAGGGGGGTTCTCCTCTTTCTCCATTGCATTTGTAAATGGGTACCTGATCAGGCCTTTGTTGTCAGGACCCATCCTTTGCATTTTTGCATCATATGCATAATAATCTGCTTCTCCCTAAGTTGCACTTATGGGGGGGTGTTGGTGTAATTAATTGTTTTAATTACACGTTGCATAAGTTTACTTGGGAATATTTTAATTCCTAGGTTATGTCATCATCCTTATCTTGTTGAGCTGTCTTTTTGCTCAAGATAAGATTAGGGTTGTGCATGCTTTCCTTTATATGCAAGCCTCAACACTTGTATTTTTGAGTTTTCTGAATATATTATTTAGCATATCTTCATGCAAATCTCTACTTTTTCGTTTTTCTCTTCTGTGGAAGGTTTTTTGGTTTGCATGTTTAATCTTGGTTTCTAACATATATAAGTTGGATACACTTCATCATGTTTGGTTGCCAACGTGTAATTGTTTTGTTTCAAAATATATACAATTACGTGTGCATTTAATATCTAATATACATATACATATGCCCATGTCTATGTATATGTATATGTCTATACATATGCATATACATCTATATAAACGATTAAATGTGCATTTAATATTTTATATATGTTTGATATCATCGTGCTTTTTTATGCAAGAGTTTTTTCCTAACTTGTGGAGAACTGGCATACCACTGTGGGAAATTATTCAATGGTAGAATAGATGATGACTAGATTGATGAAGTGGAACTTACAAACAAGAAAACACCCCCAAAATTATCTATGGTACCTAAAAAAGCTACAATATATGCATGACTGAATTGGTGAAGAAAAACCTAACAAAAATAGAACACTCCCATATATTTCCAAGGCACAAAAAAAAGCTACAATAATTGCATGACTAAATTGATGAAACATAACCTATGCAAAAGATAACACCCCCAAAATAATTAATGGAACCTAAAAAAAGATACAAACATTTGCATTATAGATTTAATGAAGCAGCACATATGATAAGCCTAACACCCCCATATTTATCAATGGCACCAAAAAAACGCTACATAGTTGGTGACTGAATTGATGAAATGAAACCTATAAAAAACATAGCACCCCACAAATTCCAAATGGCACCCAAAACTAGTAGAATAGATGATGACTGAATTGATGAAGTCGAACTTACAAACAAGGTAACACCCCCAGAATTATCTACGGTACCTAAAAAAACTACAGTAAAGGCATGACTGAATTGATCAAGCAAAACCTATGAAAAAATGAAGACCCCCAAATATTTGTAATGCACAAAAGAAATCTCCAATAATTGCATGACTAAATTGATGAATCATAACCATTGCAAAACATAACACCCCCAAATTAATCAATGACACCTAAACAAAAATAGCATTACTGAATGAATGAAGCAACACCTATGAAAAACCTAACACCCCCAATTTTATCAATGGCAATTACAAATGCTACTGAATAACATTAATTGAAACCTTAACATTAACCCATGATTGTAATGGCTATAATGAAGAACAATATAAAGCTTATGAATGGAGAACAATAAGAGTTTAACAATTCTCACATATATTAATGAATAAATTGATGGAGTAGAACCCTTAAAAAAATAACACCCAAAAATTTATATATGGCACAAAAACAATATGCATTTTTAAAGTCACCGAATAGATGAAGCAAAACCTAAAAAATGAGAATCCCGTGCATTAATTTTTTTGGTTTACGAAACAAAGAACTTGCCCTAAGTGAATGATAATGCAGAACCTATGAGAATACAGCAATCAGATTCAATGATAATGTAGAACCTATGAGAATAGGATAACCAAAGTCAATGATAATGCAGAACCTATGTGAAAGAATACGATAACTAAAGTGAATGATAATGCAAAACCTATGAAAAAGAAATGCTAAACCATGATTGTAATATTTGCAAAATAAACCCTAGTGAGACAAGAATGGTAAACTATAACTGTAATATTTGCAAAATAAACCCTACTGAAACAGAAATGCTAAAATATGATTGTAATATTTGCAATATAAACCCTAGGGAATCAAAAAGAAAAAAATACATACAACTTCATCTATAGCACCAAAACAACAAACAATAATTTTTTTATAATGTAATGAAAGAAAAAAACAACCCCAAATTTTTCAATGGCATAGAAACAACCAACAATATTATTATCTACGTTTAAAATAAAAATTAAACCCTATGCAAGAGAGCAATGCTTGAATAGAAGATTATTTTCCAAAAAATTAGTGTGTTTATGAACACAAATTGTACAGTGTTCATAAACACGATACTTCAACACGAAAAACTAATTTCTGCAACACCAAAAATCGAATAAAACACACACAAAATGCAAATAAAACTATAAAAAAAATTGAATATTGGCGAGCCTTAGTGAACAAGCTCACCTGGGTCGAATGACTCGATGCGGGTTGAATGCAGCTAAATCTCGAGCATGCAACCGGCCTCTCATGGCTTCACCTACAATTGGAAGTGAGGAAAACAACGTTGGTTTGGAGTTCATAAGTAAATAACACCACTGCATTCACCATTGGTTAACTACATGGCGGCAAGGAACCCATTCAATTATTGCACGGTGGAAATAGAGCTGAGCATAATGTTCACCCACCAGCGTCTACCCATCTCTTAACCAGAGTATAAGCATCGCAAGTTGTGGTTGTTGTTTGAAACTTGCAGAGCACTAAACCAAGCACGTAATGGCGTGCAAGTGAAGAATAAATGAGAAGTTGCTAGAATGAAAGGTTGTAAACTTGGTGAGAAGTGCAAGGCACTAAGAGCATTGAATACAGGTTGGCTCAAAAAATACGTGGGGTGGCATGGAGCTTAGAGGAAGTGATGCACATTAAACATGACTAAGGAGAAGTATAGGAAGGGGCAGCAAGTGATAAATGTGACACAGTGGAGTGTTAGGATGGCAAAGTGAGAGAAGTAGACGTGGCAAGGTTGTCCACTTCGGACATCATGTCATGTAGGAACTGGCAGTCGAGGTGCCTACGTATCGGTCACATGGTATTTTGGGGGATTTTTAAATCAAGTGAACAAATATCATCATCCCATGTGGCAAATTGAATCAAAAAAAAATAAAAAAATTATTGTTAATTAACACATTATTTATAATGGGTAATTGCAAAAAAAAATTATTGGTCCACGTGGACTGTCAAATTTCCCCCACCTGCGTAGGTTTTTTTTGGTTATTGTACTTGGGTTATAGAAAATGTACACTATTAACTAGTTTCAATACTGGTCACATAGGCTAGATGATGTTGAGAAAGGTCACAAGATTTGTCTTTACACCTACCAAATGAAATTGTTTAAAAGTTTCTAAAGCCTTTTCTACAAATCAACTTTGCATGTATCCTTCTATCATTGCGTTATGTGGAACCATATTTCTTTGAGGATATCTATCAAACAGTTAACATGTTTGATCTATACTTCCACATCTTGCATGGATATATGTCAAGGCAGAGTATTTCAAACTATAATATCAGGAAGAAATTACTCTTTCTTTACATTTTTGTAGACACCATAAACTATTCTAAACCGATGGCAAGATGAATGTTAGTGAAGGTTCTAGAATTTCAGCCTAGAAAATTTGGTTTATAAGTTTCCAAACATGTTGAACAAATCCATTTTATGCACTCTCCACATCCATGGCTTTCGTGACATGCTATCTCTTCAGACATTCCATCAAACAGTTCATGTCTTTGTCTATTATTTGGCATTTTTCATACATTTCTATCAGAACATTTCCTGTAATTTATGAACAAAATTCATGTTCCCTTTCACTTCGATGAGAGGCCATACACTAATCTGAAGCTTCCTTACTCGTGTGAGCTATGAGGATGCTGGCGTAGGGTGTGGAATTCAGATTTATACTTGGCAAATGTGTTTAGAAGAAAGCTTTTAAAACCTAATAAACAAATCCATTTTGTATATATCCTGCAACCATTTATGTTCCTAGAGAATGTTCCTCAAACTGTTCATGTGCCTTGTCTTTTCTTCAACATTTCGCATACATATACTAGAGCATTTCAAACTATAATTTCGAACAAAAATATACATGTTCCCTTTCGCTTTGATGGATGGCTATATGCTGGTCCAAACCTCCCTACACACAGGCCATGAGAAAGGGATGACACATGCCATGAAATATTTATGAAAGCTTCAAAGGCCAATTATTTGGTACAAATCCAACTATCATTTGGATTCCCCGAAACCATATTTCTTTAAAACAATCTATTAAACAAGTCGCCTGACTTGTCTATGCTTCCACATTTTGCATAAATGCATGTTAGAGCAGCTACGACCACATCTGCAAACGTGTGAAGATACCCATATTTTGTTATGTTGTAGTAGCTATTTTCCAAGAGACATGTGACCAAATAGTTTAGCGGCATTACTAAATCTTCTACAACATGGGATATTTGGCAGTGTTATGTATGTGTGGGTAGGAGAAATAAGTCCAAACCCCATGAGAACAATTTGAAAATTTAACAGCAAACGGAAACAGAGAAAAAGCTAGACAAGTACAGTACGCCCCACATCAGCCACGTAAGGGGTCACAATGCTTAGAGTGTGATGGTTAAGCCAGCGCCTGCTGTCAAGTCTACGCATCCGTCTTGGGGAGTCAATAAATTTGTGGCATGTGGATCTGTGCTCTGACTGAAGAACTAAAGCCGTTGGCAATTTCATTTAAGATGCTGAGACACCTACAATATCTGGATTTATCAGGTTGTAAGAAGCTCTGGATCCCAATTGACATTCTTGAAAACATGACAAAGTTGTACAAATTGGACTTTTTAGGATGGCGTTGATTGTTTGAGCTTCCTTCTCATATCACAAAACAGGCACACCTGACAGAGCTACATTTTCGAGATACCTAATTAAAGGTTGTACCAAGTACCATCCTTCAACTTCGCAAATTGGAAAAGTTAAGGATTGGGAGTCCGTTGTTGAAATACTTGTCAGTCTCTATTGGAGACTTGTCCTATTTGACTCGTCTGGAAATCGATGGCTGCTTAAACTTGAAAGAATTACCCGAGTCTCTAGGCCTTCTAAATCAGTTAGCAAAGTTGTCGGCCATCATGTTTTTGCCAAAATCAACTTGCCAATTAAACAAATCTTTAGTCATTGGAGATTTCTGACTGCCCAATAAGTGAATAGGATTTGTTGTCTGGAAATGCTTGTTTCATGCCTAACCTCAAGGAAATATCTCAAACAAAAACATCTTTATCCAGGATATTGATTTCTGAACAACGCTGCCCAAACAACAAAATGATAATTTAGTTGAGATCGAAATCCTGCTAGGGTATTTTCCATTGGATGAAGCTTCACAACTTCCAAATATCTACATTCCGAGTCAGAACTGTCAGACTGAAAATTTATCTCTGTAGTTGGTCCAACTTCCAAAAAGGTTTGGATTTTCTTAAATACTCTACCAATCTTGTTGTCGACGATCAGGGGCATCATGATGTCTACTATTGTATAAGTTTGTATTAGGAATACAATTTATTTTATTTATAGCTTTCTTTCAAAATAAGGTTTATCTTAGAAAATTTAAATAAAGACCTTCATAACTTTTGCTGGCAAATGAAGGAGAAAAATTGTTTAAAATTTTATCTTTTTCTAAAATATTAAGTGATGGTCAATTTATTCTCTCATGGTCTTTCGGTTGGAGGTTTAAATAATTATTGACGACTTGATATTATAAGTCAAATTTATTTCTTAAATTCACAAAATAATTTCCCACTCTTAGATCCCTTCTATAGGGGATCTCTTTGGTTAAGAACATACCCAAATTATGACTGATTTCAACTTAGGATTTCATTTTTAGTATATGTGCAAAAGAATATAGATAGCTTAAAATGCATTCCATAGAGCTCAAAGTACATATATACAAGGAAAAAACTAAGCTCCATACTAAATATGCCATGTAACATGCCTCTAACATATCATCACACGATTAAAATGAATACACCATGCTAGACATATCATTCATCATGTTGAACATCAATAGGGAACCTTATTATGGAACTTTGAATCTCATAAATATAATGAGACATCTAGTCCTTGTTGGTGTGTCTAGTCACATAATCGACATTTCATTGCTAGAATTATCACATTATGTCACACCTCACGAAACCAAAATAATAATTTCAACATGTCTATGTGCGTGGGTTACTACTAATAAAGGAATTATTCCACTTCATGTGAGACCCCTCTTGTTTGTGATCCTATTATGTCTAAGTGTCTCTATGATTGTTCCTATACATCAATGAAGTTTGTATGCTTGATTATTATGGGTAACTGAATAATTTTATCTACTATTATCAACATTTCTCTATGATAACCAGATAAGTACCTTTGATTGATTATGTACAAGTATGTGTTGAACGAGATGTTTAGTCAAGATGAGTTAATGACTAACTACTAGTAGTGGCGTTATGCATATCAGATGTAAATTAAGTTATAAGGGTTGTTGGTGACTGGTATTTGGCTTACTTATGGATGATATATTTTATGATTGATTATTCAGTTTCATATGATATCCTTTGATGTGGTCTTTTGGTGACTATGGATACATTTTGGATGATTACGAGACTCACTGGTATCTTGATGATCCACATTTATTGATGGTGGATGGTATTTGATACGATAGTAGATTTCATGATTGATAAGTAGGTTGGTGCATATTTTGGATGGTATTTGGATAAAAGATTTCATGAATATTAGATTTTATGTGATGGTTATTTATGTGATCATTTTTATTATTAATATGAGAGTGGAATTTATATGTTATTCTATGATTATTTAATTTGTTATTTTACATAATTGATATGATTTGGCTATATGACTTGGATATGATATTAATACTGTGTTGAGTGTATAGGTAGATTTTGATGCAATTGGTTGATGGGAACAACTTAGCCACTTGATGTCTTACCTATGTTATGTTGGACCTAGTCCTAAGGTCCATTCGCCATGTGAAAATTGTGATTTTCATGTTATGCGATAATGTGCAGTTGAATTATTGTTGTGTCTTGTGTAAATTTTAATCATGTGCTTTAAAATGGGTTTCTAAGTGACTTAAATGAGTTTAGGATGTGTTTTATGTTTAAAATAATAGTCTAGGTCTAAGGTATAGGGGTTAGAAGGTTATTTTTACCATTTGTAGCTTTATAAAAAGTATTTAGGTCCTCCTTAATATCCCACTTTTAAAAGTGGCGAAAATAGAGAGGTGGTTGGATGGTTGAGGAAGTTTTGGGAGGAAGTTACTTATCCCTTCCCTTTAAAAATATCCTTTCATGGAGGGGAGAGGGGGTTACTTGCTCATTTTATGTTTTGGAAATTTTGTGATTTTGTTTTGGAGTTCTTGAGAGGGAAAGAGGGAGAGTGTGTAGGAAAGAGGAGGAGGGCATAGTGAAGGCTTGGAGCAGGAGGATTCCCATCCAAGAAGCCTACCATTAGTGTGATACTACAATTTGAGGTAGGACACTCTCTTCCTTTGATTTTATGTGATAATGTGTAAGCTTGATTTTATAGGGTTTTGTTGGGGGTTCTTGAAGTTATGTGCTTTGTTGTGTGTTGTGTTGCCCTTTTCTTGTGTGATTTTTAGGGGAGCTGGCCCCCTCTTGTGAAGAGGTAGAATTTGGTCCTCCATGTGCAAGGGGTTCAAGTGGGTGTGGCTCCCAAAAATAGGGGCATGTTTATATTTTGGGATATGAGTATCCCTTGTAAATATTGGCCATTTTCATGGTGTGAATATCCTTTCTTATTTAGGGATATGAGTATCCAATATCTTTATACAAATGGGTTTTTCTTTTGGAGGGATAAGGGTGTTGATGTGGTGTTTGATGTGGAGTTTGATTTTTCCATAACCCAATTTTATTACATATTTATTATAATATGGTAAATTGAATTATTAAAGAAATTCAATATATATTAAATGGAAATTTTGAAATTCTTGAAATATATTGAAAGAAGTTGACTGATGTTGACTATGTGATCTTTTGAAATTATCTTATATGTTAACTAGAATTGACCGTTACTAATGAATTTTGCAAGTGCAAGTGTGTGCAGTTGTAGGGTGACAGGTTGAAGGACGAGAACATGGTTGAAGTAGGATTGTTTCGCTGGATCAAATGGTAAGCCAAATGGAATCTAAGTGCACACACCACAAATGGCATGATGACATGAATTTAAACTACTTTGCATATATAGAAGAATGTAATTACATGATTTGAATTGTCTTAATGATTAGAAATAAATGGCTTGTAGATTAAAATGTCTACCTAAATTCTATGTTTTGAGAATTTGGAAGAAAACAAAAGTATGTATTTTAAAGTATGATTAAAAAAAAGATAAGAGTTTCATTATGTGAAATTAAGTAAAAATTCCTTTTAGTTCAAATATATGGATGCTCGAAGTGGAATAAAAGTACTTTATTTAATTCAATGATAGTATATGGAACTCATAAACTCCTTCAAACAAACAATCTATACATATATATATAAATGTGAATATATATATATATATATATATATATATATATATATATATATATAAGATGAAGAACAAATCTAGTAATTATGAATGAAATTCATATAAATACATATAAATATATATATAAATATATGCATAGACATATTTATATTTATTTTGAAATCGAATTTGATAATCGATATTATCCATATCAGACTATTTGAAATCAAATGAAAATCATGAAGGCATCCCACAAAGGACGTGGTCTACCATAAGCATTATGGAAATATTCGAATCAAGATAGTGGCCGACGGTAATGGCAATAATGCCATAATGGTAACTCCCAACAACATGCAAAAACAATGTTTCCATTTTGAATTCATACCCGAGGAAAAGCACAGTGAATAGAATTGACTGGCTCGAAGGCAAAACCAAGGAAAAGAGCTCGTGGAAGTGGAAAAATTAGAGGGAAGCTTTACAAAAAGCTTGAATTTTAAGGTAAATCAATTTCTTTTAGAAATAAGCTCGATTTTATTATCATTTATGTAACATGCTAGTGGTATTCCTTTCATTCTATCGAATGATTCAATAGCACAGTACTAGATGTAATTCTCTATCTATAATTGTACGGCATTGAGTCAAGTGTATGTGTAATATCGACCACCTTTTGGGTTGCATGGCCAAATGACCTGCCTTGCATGAATATTATTTAAGTCTATAGCCTTATCAAATAGCTACAGAGCTAGGCCAAGGCTTAGAGCCATTAATGATCTGGTCGTCACTTGATCTTGCATGATGGTGCTAGCCATACTAAGGCTATCAAAATTTCATACCGATTGACTATGTATTTTAGCATAGTTAAACCTTGTAGAGGATCGACTATCGATCCTATGGGAGGGGCATAATACTCTATGTTTCATTTTCAATGTATCGATACTCAATATCAGTCAGGTCGATAATGGTAAAGGGCTAAAACAAATGCTATAATAATATGTCATATGTATGTATAATGTTGTCTTATGATGTTGAAATCATTCAATAGGAACAATGGAGTAATTTAAGTCTGAGATTCATTAAGCCCTTGTATGGTTCGATCTACATGATCAACAGGTTGTTTCTTTAAAATATTACAGATATAATTTTGCATGTCGAATATGTATGGTGTAAAACCAACAAGCCTATATGGGAATTCTCGAATATGACCTTGTTTTGCTAAGGAAGAAATGTAGCAGTCATATCAAGAGTAGTCACTCCTAGAGCAACTGGTTAATGCTTTTCTTATAACCATGGAAGCACGAGTTTTGTCAAGAACCTTGAAATTATCTAAGTTTTGTTTCATAACGAAAATATTGCTCATATTTCACAGCAATGAGCATGTCGGACTAGTTTCATTTTATTCACATATAGTGGACTAATAAATTTTTAGTATTGATTATGTATTCGAAGTGTCGAATAATGGACATTCTATTTTCATGAATGAAGCTAAGTTAGCCTGATTTGTTATTGAAATTTTAATGATATTGGCAATTGGGTTAGTTGTAGACAATAATTGTTAATGACATATAAACAACATTGCTCATTGTAGACAACCCCATTCTGTTAAAAATAGTGAACATTAAATTGTAATGTTACCACGTACTGTAACTATTTAGCTGGAAACAACATGCATAATCATCATTTTACAAACTTGAGATAAGAAAAAAATATGCAAATCATTCTAGCACTTTGACAATTAGAACACTCTGAACTATGGACATACCTGAATATCATCATTGAAGACAAGGTGAGATGAAGAGTACTTCTCCAACAAGGTAAAGGCATTGTGATTAGCAAAGTCTTCAAACTGTCACAAGAGCACACATTTCTTCAGTTTCCTTAAGATTTTGTAAGCTAAAGCAATAAATAGCATAATATGGATTAATGCTCTGAAAATCACAAATAATGGATTGATGAATATTTTGCATTTATTATTTCTTCCAACAACAAAACATTGTAGATTAGGTATTAATTGAAGATGCAATTAAATTACAGAAAAATTGTGTTAGTTATTCACTATCAGTTAATAGGGAAAATTCTACAGGAAAACTTAGACCATATTCTTAACCCAATTTGACAAAGGAATCTCAAGTTAAAGATACATTTCAATTAAAAGCAAGGGCTCCTCCTGACCTGGATAAGGACTTTCTCTCCATAAGCTTGTTTGACAGCAGACATGAACTCATGAAGAAGGTCGCCATATTCCTTGAGCACATAATATAGTTAGAAACTTGTACTATGTAGACTTCGGCCATAGGACAAATTAGAAAAGTAAAGACGGAAAGATTTTCTAGTCAAGAACAAAACCTGGCCTATAACACGTCTCTGTCTAAGCCCTATGTAGAATTCATCATTCAGCAATGTTCCATTGTTGGTCCCAACATCAACAGTTACTGGAAGGAACTACTCACATACAAATTATTAGACCAGAATCAATGTCATATATGGCTCAGGCTATCATATAGCATAATTTAGATCCAGATTACCCAAAATACATTTTACTCCAAAACTTAGTGCCAACCTTTTGAAACATACACAAGAAAAGGGAAAAAAATTGATACCTTTTACATGGTATCTTACTAGCTAAGTTCCATTTAACGAACTAAGATTATGCAAGTTTGTGCATGAGAAGCAATGTAGGAAGTACTTTGATAATCAATAGAAACAAGGTGGTCTATGCAACTTAATAATGTTCTAAGTCAAGTTTTATGTTGTACCAATTTTCCAGAATCAACCAGAAATAAGTTACCACTAATAGCCACAGTCATTTGATATATTTAAATGCTCAAATACAGAAGGAAAAACGTCAAAAACCACTAAGTAACCAAAGTAGAAATTGAAAACATTTTAAATCTTTGGTTTGCATTCCTTTTACAATGGAAATTATCCATGCACCTAAATAGATATTTTGAAAATGCAATACAAAAACTTTGAGGTAAGTGGATTGAAGTGGATGAGGTCCAAGCTGAAAATCTATTAATTGACATTTCACTTGTTTACAACTTTCAGACACACCTTGAAAATACCAAATACCTAGTTGTGACCTAAATTCTCACTACATCAGAAGAAGATATATCTAATAGGTGAAAAAACTAAGATATGAAAGTCCTCACCACACAGTGAGAGACCAGGTAACATGCACTAAAATCTAAATGTCCTTGCAGCATAACAAGTTTATCAGATCATTAAGAAAAAAATCACAATAATTAAAAATTGAAAGAAATGCTTGATATAAAATTAATCAATCCCAAAACATATCAATGAAAACTTTTGAAATATTAGAGCTTTTTATAGTGATTCTTTAAGAAAAAATCAACTAAAATATTGTATTACATTGTCACCTAGATGGAAATTGCTAGTTTACTAATGAAACAAAAAGATGAGAGAAAACCATTAAGTAAAAATACCTGATGATCTAGGCAAGTGCCATCAAAAGGGACTTCTAATCATCGTTGAAGATTTCATAACCTTTCTTCCTAGGATTTTATCAGATATCATTAGAAACTCTAAAATATAATATATATAGGCAATTGTGATTGTTATTAGCTATTTAACAAAAAAATAAATTTTGCACTTAAGTTCTCTAGATCCTGAATCTTTCATTTAGTAAAAAATATAGACAATAATTCCACAGTTGTAACAAATTTATTAAATCAGATATGGCATTCATGTTGAGCATTACATCATGTGAAAATGAAAAATAATATCTTATTCATAGTAGCTACTTATGCAGATGTGAGAAACAAAATGTGCCACCAAACAAAACACAAACTAAAATATTACATAATGATCTACAAAAATTAAAAAAAAGTTGTCTGAATGAATGTAATGACAACTATAAATTTCAACAAGATCATATTTTGAAGGCACCCACATGGTTTAACCTACTTCAAGAACTTACTATAGGCCTTTTGCTTTCAAGAGATGATTTTTTTGCTTACATACTATCAAATTTTCTATTATGAAAGCATTTATAAACTACTAAAAAATGAAGAGATTTTAGTTAAATTTGCATACCTGAAGAGGACTAAGATTGAGTGCAACAACCTTCTAGTTGTTCCATTGATGGCCTGTGAGAGAATGGAAAATAAAACTTCCCAACCATGTTCCTGATCCGAACACAACATTTTTTGTAGCCACAACCAAAATAACTAGAAATTAAGGCTCTAAATAATGAAACTCAAAATAAGGTTGGATGCTAATTACATGCTTGCAATTGTAGAAGTAGGAGTGTGAGTTCAAAGAAAAAAGACTCTTTACTATATGCAAGATAACATAAAATATATCATGATGAATAAAAATATTAACAATGATTAAATTACTTTTAAAATGATTATGATTTATCTTGATATAAGGTTTTCGTACTGTTCCATCTTAATCAGCCATACGCAACGACTAATTTATTAATTATTTTTTCTTGAAGAACTGTGTATATATAAAAAAAATCTCTTGAGATGCTCCATCCTTTAACATTAAATTGCTTCTTCTATTGATGAATCTAGACAAAAGTCATCAATGTTCTACTATTTTTTTGTTCATCTCAAAAAAATCTTTGATTGGGTCCCAAGCCACTTTCTACATCATTTGCTTCTTATTGACATAATTTTTGATACTTTCACAGGGGATATTCATACAACTCAAGGATTATTAGACTACATTATAAATACAATTGATGAAATAGGCACACCTGCTTTACCTTACACTTTTTGGCATCTATCTTCAAATGTTGATGCTTGTTCCATTTCTACATCATATCTTAACTTATTTTTTTAGATGATGTGATCCTTATAATCTTCATGACATTGGAAAACTAATGGTGACTTTTCAAAAAAAAATTATGGTTTTTAACTTTTTACTTCCACTCAATAAGCCCTTTCTAAGTTTCAATCTTTTTTCAAAACACAGTTGAGTGTAATCACTACATACTCTGTAGAATAGGTTTCTTTTCTTTACTTCAAGAAACTTGGTTTCTCTCCTTGCAAAAATCTTCCAAGGTTCTCTCCTTACTGAAGTTTGGAACTTATTCAAAGAAAACTAATTGGACACTTGGTTAGCCATCCAATTTTTCCAAACCTAATTTTAGCGTAAGATTTATGACAAACACATTTCTGGAGATAGCATGCATCACTAGTTGTGCTTCAAATAGTATTTCTAGCTCTATTTTCATGCATTACCTTTCCATTGGGAAAACCCTTAGATCTGGGTCCGGTTAGTTCTCAATCTAGGTTTGGTGCAAGTATAATTGAGGTATAAACCGAGCCTTTTTTCACTTTTTTGTTTCTTCTTGTTATTTGCTAAGTAGCCCATTTGCCCAGTGCAAACCCCAGTTTCGAGTCTACCTCAAATCTAGTTTGGGATCTAGGTTGATTCAGATGGGGATTCAAACAAGGGGGTGTGCTTTTAATTGTGAGCTCATCTTGGATGAACCCGAGCAAACCCACTCACAACAAAAACCTAAAGATTCCAAAAAAAAAAATTCACTGAAACCATGGCAAGTGACTTACCTAAAAATTCTACACAAATTGCATTGTGGTGTCGAAGATGCTGATGATACATACTCTAAAACCCTCATCAAAACCTTATTTTCAGGTTGCAGCTCGCCAAATTGGAGAAGTGAAAGGTCAATACCAACGAGGAAGAGTTTGGAGGACCGAGAAACCAATAGTGGAGGGGAAAGTAGCAAAAAACTATGAAAAACATCCGAAAAAATGGCAAAAATTTATGAATGGCTAAGATTCATTTAATCATCTTGCATTGATATGGACACAACTTTATTAGTTAATTTCTATGATTAATATTTGTTTTTTAAATATTGATGGAATGTCATATTTTTTAGATTTTAGTCTATGGTATAATTTAATAGTTTCAATTTAGTATATGTAAATGAAACGAGTGGTATTAATAGCATATGTAGTTGAATAATACAATTCTATATCTTTATATGTGGCAAATGGTTTGAAGCAATGGTAAATGAATTGGAATTTTCAAGAAGCAACTCTTCTAAAATAACAAATGTAATGTGTTTCACATTCATTCATAGAAGCTTCAAATTTAATGCACTTCTAGCCAATGCTAAGTGGCAATGGTAGTAATATATACCTGGGAAATTTCTTTTTAATTTATATATGTGTTCATTTAAATTATGTATGTTAATATGTTAGAGAGTATGTGTTGAAGTTGGGACTCCCTAACATAATGAGTAATAAAAGTTAAAGAATGTAAATGTTAAATTTTTTTATAAAATATGTGAAGGCCTTAAGACTGTACCGATAGGCAATGCCTTCTATGCAATAGGTATTTTTTGTGCACCAAGCAACCTAGGCGGCCAAATGGCCTGCTTAGGTAGGGGTCCCATGAGGGGGGTTTAAGCTCTATGGATTATGATCAAATTTGAAAGAAAAAAGAATAGAGAAGTAATAGTCATTTATTTAGTCATTTTTATTTGTCAAATATTAGTCATTTATTTAGTCATTTTTATTTGTCTAATATTAGTCATTTTTATTTGTTTGATATTAGTCATTTATTTAGTCATTTAGTTGTGATTTTACCTAATGACCAAATTAGTCATTTATTTTCCAAATTCTACTAGTGTTAGTCATGTGACTAAAATTTTTAGTCACATAGTCATTTATTTGCCAAATTCTACTAGTGATAGTATCATTATAAACAGTGAATGTTCTGTTGGAAATGGTGTTTTTTTGTCATAAATTGTAATTGTTTAGTTGGAAACAACATGGTATAATCGTAAACAATAAATGTTCTATTGGAATGGCATTGTTTCGTTGTGAAAGTGTATGTTTAGTTGAAAATAGTCTTATTCAGTTACTGTTTGAATGAAACAGCATTGTGATGATTCAAACTGTGAATGCTCTTTAAGAAATAGCTTGTTCTGTAACTGTTTAGTTGGAAACAATATTGTTCTGTTATAAGTAGAAAAAGTGTTCATAGGTAAACTGCATGGTTGAATATTACAATTTGTATGAAACAAACGAAATAGTAGCATGTGAGAAACTGATAGAGCATATATAATTAGATAGATTTAATTATTCCTTGAATATTGACAAATAGAAACGTCAAAATGGAACTGTATTAAGTGATAGCACTTTGATTTAATGGTTTTAATTCAAAATGTATGCACAAACCAAAAACATGAGTAGGCACATATATGTGTATGCACATAGACTTCATCTATGTACATACACATAATTGTGACATGCCTTCTTTTGTTCTTTTTAATTAATTCATTTTTAAATGGATGCTTATGTTGAAAGTAAACGTGGGTCATGTGAATGATATGACTAATTAATTGTATTGCTCTATTTGAATCATGTATTTTATTTCTATTTACAGGGGAAATTAGTAATTTGATTCTTCTTTTTTTGTAGACATATGTGAGAAGAATATTCTTTTACTTGAATAGAACAATGATACCTAAGTAAACTAGAGAACCTCATGGTAGATGTTGCTAGAGGGTAGATAGTTGTTATGAAATGTTGTATTGTAGAAAGTTACCTTCTGGTATGGGTGCCAAAATGGAGTTCAGAGAGTATAGGTTTTCTTTACCATAAACTATTATTTTTTGTGGTTGCAACATAGTTTTTATGCTTGGCCAAGAAATATAGTTCATTTTTTATGTATGAACTCTATGATATCACTCTCTACCATTCCTAGCATAGATATTACATTTTCTTTTCTAACTTGTAGATAAAAATTGCATGTTGATGTATGGGCACGCACCAAATTCCACCTTGCAGATTATTCTCTTGCAAAAAATTTCGTGTAGGGTTGGGTATTCTTCAAGTTAGAAGAATTATGGGGAAGTGTAAGCTTCATGGTTGGGCGGTAAAGTGCTTCAACCATGTTCTTGTCCACCACTAGTGGAGGAAAGCGTCAAGAGGAACTGTAGATAAAAAAAGACTATTTAATCTAAAATTGTAACTTGATGTAATACTTGATGTACCTTGATGTAAAGTTGTACAATGTAGTGACTCTGTGGCCTTGTGAGCCAAGTCAAACTTGATATTGTAATTTGACTTTTGAATTGAATATACAAATATTTGACTCATTTTAAATGTACATGTGTTGCTATGATTTAGTATAGATACTTAATTATGTCTTTTTAGTTTGAATATATTCATGTGTCATTTACAATAATATTAATTAAGTAATAATTTAGCATGGGTTATTACATTTGGTATCAGAGATTAGGGTTCAACTCTAGGACTTTTGAGTCTACCATAGTTTTGACTAGGAATAGTTGACCCTTGACCAAAATTTACTTGTCTTGAGAATTGACCGAACCTGGATTAAATGCAGGTATGGGAAGGTCAAAGGGAGGATGAAGGAAAGAGAAAACTGTTAGAACCTCATGTAAGAATGATGTAAAGGAAGAAAACACCAAGACAGAGGTTCAACCTAAAATTCTTGATGACAAAACTCTAGTTTAGGCCCTTACACGACTTAAGCTAGAAAGAGGCCTGAAGATTAAGGAGAAGCGAACACCTAAGATCAAAAAGTTTTCCGCAATTCAGGATTGGCCTCTAGGGTGTGGACCCAATAGACCCTTGTTGACTAAAGAGGAAAAGAAGAGCCTGTGTGTTCAACCATCCTCTTTTGTAAAGTTTGATGTAAATTTAGAAGAGGACCTAGAGGAATGTCCTCTTTCTAATGATGAGAAAACAAAATAATGTAACATGAAGCCTTTTGTAAATAAGGGTCTATTGTCTCACCTTTAATATAAATCATATCAAATAATATTTTTAGTGTGTTCAAATGAAGGACTCCAAAATATGTTTATTTTCCATGAATGTGTATGTCTTCTATGAGTAAGGGATATATGCATATGTAAATTATGTGATGTAGAAAAAGAATGTTTATTCATAGAACCTAGTCTTGAGATGTGATAAACATGAATGTGTTACAGGTTATGTGTGAGTCAACATGGTGAATACTAGGAAAGAAGTGGGTGGTAGTGGTTCTAATAATGGACCTAACAAGAGGCTAGAACAAATTATAGAGCTTTTGAATCAACAAGAGTCTCACATGGATCACATAGAACAAGAAGTTTGAGTGGTAGGTGAGGACTAGGACTGCAGGAATGCAAAATTCAATCAAGGAGATGGTGATCTAGGGGAAGGTCCATGAGGACGAACTGGGGATGATCTTGGAAAGGATATCAAAAGAGTAGCATCGCCCAAGTTCGATGGTAAGGCTATCAAAGTAGGAGAAAAGGCTTGGATTATAGAGATGGAAAAATACTTTGGGCTCTATAACCTTTCTGAACAGACTAGCGTGGCATGGGCTACATATCAGCTTTCTGGTGAAGCAACAACTTGGTGGGATAATGAGAAGTTAGATTTAAATATTCAGCTTGCTAAGATCACCTGGGAACTCTTCCTCCAATCTTTCAGGAAGAGATGGTTACTATAGTTACTTTTCTTTGACAAGAAAGTGACAAAATTTTAGAATTTGACCCAGGGAAACATGACTATGATCTAGTATTGGGAAAAGTTCACCAACCTATTGAAATATGTGCCTTAGTATCAGGGAGACAAATGTTTCTGCATCTATAAATTCATAATGGGACTGAGACCCCACATAGGAGCTGAAGTGGATATGCATGATCCTCTTACCATGAATGAATTCTTCCAAAAATCCAACAAATAGGAATAGAAACTGCAGCAGTTATCCAATCTCCATAACGGCTTGAATCCTAAGTCATGGTATAGGAAAAAGAAATTTCATAAAGGAGACAAGAGTCACCAGATCCGTAATCTCAAGAGGGGAAGTGAGTCATAGGAGAAGGGTGAAGATGGTAACAATGGAAAGAACAAGAAGCAAAATAAAAAACAAGGGTAAAGATGACCAAAAGAAGAAGGGCTTCAAAGAGGACAAGTCAGGAGGTTGCAAGGGGCCTCATGATGGATGATATACTTGTGGAGGTGATTATTATGCCTCAAATTATCCTTGGCGGTCAAATTCACGGAAGGAAGGAAGTTATCAGCGGACTCAACATCACCAGATCCACATTGCAGTGGATAACAAACATGAAGAGTGTCAGGCTTCACCAATTCGGTTGACAGGTAAGCTCTATGGCCAATTTGTCTCTATTTTGATTGATACTAGAGCTATTGAGTGTTTTATGGATCCTAGAAAAATATCCAAGATACCTATTAGGCCTGGATATATGGCATACTCATGGAAAGTCCAGTATGGTAATCGAGCAAAGTGGAGGGTAGATACCTGTCTCCTTTGCAGCAAGTTAGAGCTTCCAACCTTTCAAACTCAGGTCAACTTGTGAAGATAAGGTAGTCAACTATCTGGATGATTATGGAAACTCAATCAAGATTTGTGGAATGCAAAGACCCTTGGAGCTTAGATAGATTTTTGGAATGCAACTCAAGTAGGCTTGTTAGAAGGGATGTGCAATTTATGTTGTGCATGTTAGTAACCCTAACAAGAAGGATCCCTATTTAGATCACCACCCTATTCTCAAGGAGTTCCAAGATGTATTTCTTGGGGAACTTACAGAGTTTCCTCCAAAGCAAGAATTTTACTTTTCTATTGAACTTGTCCCAGAAGCTAAGCCTCAATCCAAGGAACCTTACCAGATGACCACCACCAAACTCTATGAGTTGAAGGGCCAGTTAATGGAATTATTGAAAAAAGGGCTTATAAGACCTAGTGTGTCTCCTTGGGGAGCACCGGTTATCTTTGTGAAGAAGAAGGATGGAACCTTGCTTCTATGTATAGATTATCAAATGTTGAACAAGGTGACCATCAAGAACCAATATCCACTCTCGAGGATTAACGAGTTGTTTGACCAAATGAAGGGGGCAACAATGTTCTCCAAAATTGATCTCAGCCCTAGGTACCATCAGTTGAGAATTAAGGAAGAAGATATTTTGAATACTACATTTAAAACTCGATATGGAAATTACAAGTTCTGAGTGATACCTTTTGGGTTGACTAAATCACCAACAACTTTTATGAACCTCATGAATAGTGTATTCAGAGACTGTGTGGACTATTTTGTTTTGATCTTCATTGATGACATCTTAGTTTACTCTAAGACTATTGAAGAGCATGATAGGAACTTGAGGATAGTTCTGCAGTGGCTAAGAGAAAGGAAAATTTTTGGGAAGCTATCCAAGTGTTCAGTCTATCAATACAGGGTGCACTATCAAGGCCATATCATTTCAGTTGAAGGAGTCTCTATAGAGCCCGAGAAGACCAAGGTGATCATGTAATGGCTAGTGCCTTAGAATGTGTCAGAAGTTTGTAGCTTCATGGGCCTCATTGGATACTATAGGAATTTTGTGCAACGTTTCTCCCAAATTGCATCTCCTATCACCTCACTCCAAAGAAAGGGAACACAATTTGAATGGACCAAGAAATACGAGTAGGAATTCCAACCCCTGAAGGAGAGGCTCACGACAACACCAGTGTTGACCATCCTTGATCCTAATGGGAGATTCATAGTAATCACAGATGATTCAGGAGATGGATTGGGAGTAGTATTAATGCAAGACGGATAAGTGGTAGCATATGAATCAAGGAAGCTCAAGCAGCATGAGTTCAACTATGTACCTCATGATTTAGAATTGGCCACAATAGTTCATGCCTTACATATGTGGAGATGTTATCTTTTGGGGAAGCCATTTGAACTCAATACAGACCACTTGGGATTGAGATACATATTTAGTCAACCAAACCTTAATGCATGACAAAGATGGTGATTAGAATTCCTTAGTGAGTATGACTTCGGAATTAAGTATATAAAAGGAGAAGAGAACAAAGTGGTTGATGCTCTTGGTAGATGAAGATATCTTGCAACCATGCTCTGGACAAGGTCTAACTTGAGAAAATAGGTGATTCAGTATCTGCCAAGGGATGAGCACTATGAGAGACTGAAGAGCACTCTACCAGTAAATCCTTCAAATCATCGGTTTGATGGGTATGAGATCGAATTGTATGGTATTTTGAGATATCAAAGAAGAATGTATATTCCCGACTCTAGAGAGCTAAGGAAGTTGGTTTTAGAGGAGGTCCATAATGCGCCTTATTCAGGACACCTCGAAGTATCCAAGATGATCGCAGAGTTGAAGGCTCTGTATTTTTGGCCTAAACTCAAGAAAGATGTAGTGGAGTACAAAGCTAGATGCTTAGAGTGTTAGTGAGTCAAGGCTGAGCATGCACATCCAAACAGGTTATTGTATCCTCATGACATACCTGAGTATAAATGGTAGGTGATCAGTATGGATTTTTTATAAGGGTTGTCGTTGAGCAAGAACAAGCATCATGTTATTTTGGTCGTGATTGATAAGTTGACTAAGGTTGTGCACTTCATTCTAAGAAACCTTAAGGACAGATTGTTGACCGTAGCCAAGAAATTTTTCCAACAGATCTTGCACTTGCATGGAGTGCCAAAGACTATCATATTTAATAGGGACACACGGATGACCTTAAGATTTTGGACGACCTTGAATGCTACATTGGGGACCAAAATAAATTTTAGCTCAGCTTAGCATCCTCAGACTGATGAGCAGACAGAGAGGGTAGGTAGTTGAAGACCTCCTCCGAATGTATTGTATGGACCAATAGTACAGGTGGGAAGAATATTTGTCTTTGGTAGAGTTTTCTTACAACAACTCTTATCACATGTCCCTAGGAATGACACCATTTGAAGCTCTTTATGGGCGAAAGTGTCATACCCCCATTAGTTGGGATAAATTGGATGACATGATCATAGTATGACCTGAAATTCTTAAGGAAATGGAAGAATAAATGAGAGTCATTAAGAGCAAACTGAAGGGAGTAGAAGACTGGAAGAAGATTTATGCCGACAAGAACCGAACTCTTAGACAGTTTGCAACCGGGGACAAAGTTTTCTTGCGAGATAAACCTCATAAAACTTCTATTTCTTTTGGAAAGTCTTCCAAGTTGGCCCCGAGATATGTGGGACCATTTGAAGCCTTCGAAGTGATTAACTTAGTTGCTTATAGACTAGCTCTACCACCTACTCTAGCTTGACTTCATAATGTATTTCATGTTTCTTTTCTTAAGCCATATCATCTTGATGTAGCTCATGTGCTTGATTGGAAATCCTTGCAGGTACAGGATCCAAGAGTGGTGCTAGTGGATCCCATCAGAATCCTGGATAGACATAATGTTAAGTTGTGGATCAGAGTTATTACTTAGATTAAGGTCCAATGGGACCAGTAGTCAAAAGACAGTGCTACTTGGGAGGATGTAGAAGAAATAGAATGCTCCTTTCCACATTTGCTTTCTTGAGGAAGAGACTTTAATATTTTTTCTTGAATTTTTTTGCATTGAGATACTATGATGTTATATACTTTAATTTTGAATGTGATGCTGAAATAGACATATATACTTTAATTTTGAAAGTGATGTTGAAATAGACAATATGCCTTAATTTTGAATGTGATGTTGAAATAGACATATATGTTTTCATTTTTGAATGTGATGTTGAAACAAATATATATGTTTTGATTTTTGGATGTGATATTGAAATAGACATAAATGCTTAAGTTTTCATTAAATAGACATCAGGACGATGTCTCTTCCAAGAGGGGAAGCATGTCATAACCCAATTTTATTGCATATTTATTATAATATGGTAAATTCAATTATTGAAGAAATTAAATATATATTAAATGGAAAATTTGAAATTCTCAAAATAGATTGAAAGAAGTTGATGGATGATGACTGCGATATTTTAAAATTATCTTATATGCTAACTAGAATTGAATGTTATTGATGAATTTTGCAAGTGCGAGTGCGTGCAGTTGCAGGCTGACAGATTGAAGGAGGATTGTTTAGCTAGATCGAATGGTAAGCTAGATGCAATCTGGGTGCACACACCACAAATGGAATGATGACTTGCATTTGAACTATTTTGCATATATAGAAGAATGTAATTACATGACTTGAATTGTCTCAATGATTGGAAATGAATGGCTTGTAGATTAAAATGTCTACCTAAATTCTGTGTTTTGAGAATTTGGAAGAAAATGAAAGTACATATTTTAAAGTATGATTAAAAAAAAGATACAAGTTTCATTATGTGAAATTAAGTAAAAATTCCTTTTAGTTCAAATATATGGATGCTTGAAGTGGAATAAAAGTTCTTTATTTAATTCAATTATAGCATATGAAACTAATAAACTCCTTCAAAAAAAGAATATATATATATATACATGTATGTATGTAAATGCGAATATATATATATATATATAAAAATATATACAAGATGAAGAACAGATATAGTAAATGTGAATGAAAGTCATATAAATACATATATATATATGCATGAATATTTTATATATATACATCTTTGCATATACATATTTATATTTATTTTGAAATTGAAATCGATAACCGATATTATCCATATCGGACTGTTTAAAATCAAATAAAAATCATGAAGGAATCCCACGAAGGACATGGTCTGCCAATAAGCATTATGGCAATATTTGAATCAAGATAGTGGCTGGCGATAATGGCAATAATACCATAATGGTAACGTCCGACAACATGCAAAAACATTGTTTCCATTTTGAATTCATACCTAAGGAAAAGAAAAGTGAATAGAATCAACTAGCTCGAAGGAAAAAAGTAGGGAAAAGAACTCATGGAAGTGGAAAAATCAGAGGGAAGCTTCACAAAAAGCTCAAATTTTAAGGTAAATTGATTTCTCTTAGAAATAAGCTCGATTTTATTATCATTTCCATAACATGCTAGTGGTATTCCTTTCATTCTGTCGAATGATTCAATAGCATAGTAAAATGTAATTCTCTATCTATGTTTGTACGACCTTG
Source organism: Sequoia sempervirens (assembly GCA_007258455.2). Lineage (NCBI taxonomy): Eukaryota > Viridiplantae > Streptophyta > Pinopsida > Cupressales > Cupressaceae > Sequoia > Sequoia sempervirens. The sequence continues at coordinate 339,245,884 of VDFB02270651.1, read as the reverse complement.
AGGTGAATGTATGTCTAATGTTCTCCACCTTTTGGGTCGCATGGCCAAACGACCTACCTTGCATGCATATTATTTAAGTTTAGAGCCTTATCAACTAGATGTGGAGCTAGGCTGGGGCTTAGGTCCATTAATGATTTGGCTATCACTTGATCTTGCACAATGGTAATAGCCATACTAAGGCTATCAGAATTTCATACTGATTGACCTTGTATTTTAGCATAGTTAAACCTTGTAGAGGATCTACTATCAATCCTATGGGAGGGGCATAATACCCTATGTTTCATTTTTAATGTATTGATATTCAATATCGGCTAGGCCGATAATGGTAAATGGATAAAATGAATGCTATAAGAATATGTCATATGTATGTATACTGTTGTCTTATGATGTCGATCACATCATTCAATAGGAACGATGGAGTAATTTAAGTATGAGATTCATCGAGCCCTTGTATGGTTCAATCTACATGATCGGTGTGTTGTTTCTTTGAAGTATTACAAATATAAGTTTGCATGTTGAATATGTATGGTGTAAAACCAACAAGCCTATATGGGAATTCTCAAAGATGAACCTTGTTTTGCTAAGGAAGAAATGTACCGGCCATATTGATCAAGAGTAGTCACTCCTAGAGAAACTAATGAATGCTTTGCTTATAACCATGGATGCATGAGTTCTGTCAAGAACCCCAAAATCATCTGAGTTTTGTTTCCTAACCAAATGATTGCTCAAATTTCACAGTAACGAGCATGTCGGTCTAGTTTCATTTTATTCACATATAGTAGCCCAATGAATTTTTAGTATTGATTATGTATTCGAAGTGTTGAATAATGGACATTCCATTTTCATGAATGAAGTTCTATTAGATTGATTTGTTGGTGAAAATTTAATGGATTTTCCTTGATATTGATAGTTGGGTTAGTTGTAGACAATAATTGTTAATGGCATAAACAACATTGTTCATTATCTATTCATTGTAGACAACCTCGTTCTGTTAAAAATAGTGAACATTAAATTGTAATGTTACTGTATTGTAACTGTTTAGCTGGAAACAACATAGTATTATTATAAACAGTGAATGTTCTATTGGAAACGATATTGTTTTGTCATAAATTGTAACTGTTTAGCTAGAAACAACATTGTATAATCGTAAACAATGAATGTTCTATTGGAACAACATTATTTTGTCATGAAAGAGTATGTTTAGCTGAAAGCAGTCTTGTTCAATTACTGTTTGAATGAAAAAGCTTTGTGAGGATTGAAATCGTGAACATTCTTTACGAAACAACTTGTTTTGTAACTGTTTAGTTGGAAATAATATTATTATGTCTTAAGTAGAAAAAGTGTTCATAGGTAAACTGCATAGTTGAATATTACAACTTGTATGAAACAAATGGAACAACAGTATGTGAGAAACTGTTAGATCATATTTAATTCTAGATTCAATTATTCCTTGAATCTTGACAAATGGAAACGTCAAAATGGAATTTTATTGAGTGATAGTACTCTGATTTAATGGTTTTAATTCAGAATGTATGCACAAACCAAAAACATAAGTAGGCACATATATGTGTGTGCACATAGAATTCGTCTATGTACATACACATACTTTTGACATACCTTCTTTTATTCTTTTTACTTAATTCATTTTTAAATGGATAATGCTTATGTTGAAAGTAAATATGGGTCATGTGAAATGATATGACTGATTAATTGTATTGCTCTATTTGAATCATGTATCTGATTTCTATTTAGGGAGGAAATTAGTAATCTGATTCTTCTTTTTCATAGAAATATGTGAGAAGAATATTCTTTTACTTGAATAGAATAGTGATACCTAAGTAGACTAGAGCACCTCAAGGTAGATGCTACTAGAGTGTAGATAGTTGTTATGAAATGTTGTATTATAAAATGTTACATTCTGAAACGGGGGCCAAAATGGAGTTCAAAGAGTATAGGTTTTTTTTACCAGAACCTATTGTTTTTTGTTGTTGCAACATAGTTTTTATGCTTGGAAAAGCAATATAGTTCATTTTGTATGTATGAAATTTTTTATATCAGTCTCTACCATTTCTAGCATATATCTTGCATTTTCTTTTCTAACTTGTAGATAGAAATTGCATGTTGATGTATGGGCATGCACCAAATTCCACCTTGCAGATTTTTCCCTTGCTAAACTTTCCATGTAGGGTCGAGTATTCTTCAAGTTGGAAGAATTTCGAGGAAGTGTAAGCTTCGTGGTTTGGTGGTAAAACGCTTCAACCATGTTCTTGTCCTCCAGTGGAGGCAAGCATTAAGAGGAACCATAGATGAACACAAGACTATTTAGTCTAAAATTGTAACTTGATGTAATACTTGATGTACTTTGATGTAAAGTTGTACAATGTAATGACTTTGTGGCGTTGTGAGCCAAGTCAAACCTGATATTGTAATTTGAATTTTGAATTGAATATATGAATCTTTGACTCATTTTAAATGGATATGTGTTGCTATGAATGACTATAGCTACTTAGTTATGTCTTTTTAACTTGAATATATTCATGTGTCATTTACAATAATATTAATTAAGTAATAATTTAGGATGGGTTACTATAGATTTGGAGTATTGATATGGAAATTTCACTATGTTTTTTATGTGATATGTATATGTTTTCTCCTAATAGGTTGAGCCCCTACTCCCCCTATGTGGTTCTCCTTTGTGGTAAACCAATGTGCTAGATAAGTATCTTTGTGGGAATTGGAAGTGGTTTGATGTGAGAGTTGAGAGTCCTTTGTGAGTATATGTGTATTGTTTTAAATATTTTTATGTCTTATGTTGGGTCTTTCCAAGTGGCTAAGTGTTTCCCCATGCTCAGGGATGGGATGTTTCACAACCCTATGGATGGGTAGAGAGCCCATTGGTATATTGTGGTTCTTTTCTTTATCTTTTGTATTTTTTGGTTTGGAAGGAAATTGAAGATGTGCTTTGAAGTTGTCCAAATCTATAGGTTCAAAAGAAAATATGGCTTGAAATTTCATATTAGAGCTCCTTGATGTATATTGAGTATCAAACATTTATATCGAATTGTAAAGTGTTAGATTTGTAAAACAAATTTATGTTGAACATGTCTAGTATGAGTACTATGTTTCCACTTTAAAAAAAGGGTTGTGTATTGCATTGCATCATTGACAGACAAAAAATAAATTAGATCATTGATAGAAAGAAATATATTGTGTTAAAATAAGTGAGATAATTTATTATCTTTACCTTTTAAAAAAGAGAGATTGTCTTGCTTACCAATTTTTGAAATTATAAGAAATAGGAATAGATTAGATGTTGATCAAGCATTTGCTTGTAAATAGATTGATTAGAAATTTTAAGGGAGTGCATTGATTTATAGTTCTTTTATGGGATTTAATTCTTTTTACACTATTAAGATCTAATAGGAACATACATTGAAGAAAAAAAGACTTGGGATTTCATGTTCATAAAAGAAACTATTATGAAGTTTAAAGCATTGTTAAAATGATCTTAGCCTTGATGAGAAACAAATATTTTGCAAGCATAGACTTAAAAGACACTAGATCCTTTAGGAAAATGATTTTATACATTCACCAAACAAATAATATTTGGTGCAAAATAATATTTGAAAATTCTAAAATATTAAATTATGCCTGAACCTTATACAGGTCCGCAAGAGTGAGATCAAAAAATATTAAACCCTACCTTCAGCATTCTGAACATTTGCATCAGTCACCAGTGTTTTATATCGGCAAGTTGATACTTTTAAATCCAATTCGAATGAAGGGAAAATTCCTATGAAGAAAATTGGCGGCTACTATAAACCATTGAACAGGCTGATCAAGAGTTTTGGTGTGTGCATTTTTAAACCACGAATTAATAAGTCAACCACAGCCATAGGAAATGGTCTAAAAGAAACCTACAAACTAAGAAAATGAATCTAGAAACCAAGCACTATAATCGAGAAACTTGAGACCTACTCTCAAAGTTTGGAGTTAACACCAATTTAGAAAAAATAATGAAAAAGGTACTTAGCAATTTAACTATAAGCATTGAACATAATAGATGAAATAGTTCAAGATAATTCTAGATATTGCCCTGGTTCAAAACTTTGTGAGAAGATAGAATTAAGTACTTAATATAATAAAATAATAAAATTTGTGTTGGTTGAATATGATAATATGTCCTATCAGATAAGTTAATTAGGTAAGCAAATTACCATACGAGAATCTAGAAAAAAACTACCAAAATTTGAAGAAGAAATAAAACTTTTAGTTTCCAATAATTCAAACCAATCTTAAACCTTGATTCAACAGGTTAGATTTACCAAGTGGGAATTAGTTCAGTCTTCCCACCTAAAACTAAAATCGTAAAATTCAATTGTAACTTAGACCTTGAAATTTAATCAATCTATCACATAAGTTTTGGTGTAATGATAGTTTTTTAATTATAAATGTTAATAATAATTTAGGGGTCAATGCACCAATCTGTGACATAAAACAGATGCCACTTTTTGCAAAAAAACTCAAAATAGGTCATTTTGCATTCGCCAAATGGCTTAACCATTTGGCAAGCACCAAATTTGGCGATCGCCAAATGCAAATGCTCTTTAAAAAAAACAGGTGTGTTTCTCCTCATTTTTTCTTTAACCCACGACTTGACCTCCCATTTTCTGCTCTTCCAACACACGCTTTCCAAAAGGAGACAAAATTTTGCTTGCAATTTTTCACGAGGATTCCGCCAAGACATCAAAGAGGTCGAAGAGGTATGTATTTCTATTGTTTTAATTTTGAATTTGAATTAGAATATAGATTGAAATAGGTTTTTTTTTTAAACTTTGTTTTAATTTCTAGGAAATCAATCTCCATCTCAAAATATTGGCAATTCACAATCACCCCCTCACAAAGAGCCTCCTGAACAAGAAAAACCTCAAACCCCTTCGTCAGTTCATAGGCATCCACAAGGAACCCAAGAAAATATCTTAAATCAAATTGAAAACAACAAAAGAGAGATTGAGCAATTGATTGGAAGATTAATTGAGCATGTTGAAACCCACCCTTATAGGAGAGGGATTGTTGAATCACTGAAGTCAATTGTATCACATATAGGAGAAATGAGTGAGAAAATCATTTTTTGGTCAAATAAGAGGGATGGATTACAAAAAATTTATGCTAGTGGTATTTCATATGCATATGTGAAAAAGAAAAAAATAGAAAAGCTAACTTGTGTGTCCTATTTATAGACTCGAGAACCAACACACTTTTATCGCATGCATCCAGGAGATTCCCCATCCATTGGTGCCACCATGAATTAATAAAAAGTAATTTTTTGGAATGGTGTTGGATGGGTGTTGACCAACCTCCATGCAATAACCATGAGGTACCACAATATCTTTTGAGGAAACACTATTGTGAGTTTGTCCTCAATAAAGTGCCAAATTATTTTGACATTTTAGACTTTTAGGGTGGAGGTAGGGGCTCCACACATGATAGAACAGGTGCACAACATAATCCACAATTGGCACCGAGACCCTTGGCTAAACCCATGGTGGAGCATGTCACCATTCCTTCCATCATGAAGGACAATGTCGAGGTGGACATGCTAGAGTCAATTAGCTCGCTCACTTAGGCCATTTCTGCAGTGAGTGATGCCTCTAGTAGAACCTAATGTGGATGATATTTCTAGGCCCAGAGTTCCACCCCCCCATTGTCACTCTTGCGATGTTATTTGCACGTATGATTATCAGAGTGCTCGAGATGCAGCTACATAGCCTTCATTAGCTACAAAGTAGATGGTTATGATAGATGCATTGCTACATGAAACATTTAACATTGATACTCAGGTAAAATTCAACAAGTTCATTTAATTTTTTTTATTAAATTATATTTTGAAATCTAAGAATAACTAAATTAGTAGAATCAATATGATGAAAATTTAGGGTTGGAGTGTTCATGATGCATGCACAATTCCTACAGACCCTTATTTATTTTTGACATCAAGTCCACAAGTATGCAACTAGTATTAAATAAATAATTATTGCATGTGAGCAATTGAATGTTATTTTAATGATTGTCTCATAACATGCTTTAGATGTCAAACAATTTGTTGGTGGACCTTCAACCTCCACACCTCGCTATTCACATCATCAAAAAAATTTCACTCAGGTAACATTTATTCATTAATGGTGTTGTAAAACAATGTTAGCTAGTTTTGGTAATTTTGCATGTACAAATCTAAAAAATTGATGAGAAACACAAACATTGGAGGAACGTGAAGTGGAGAATGAATGAGACTAATTTGTGCAATTAAGAAATTGAAATCTTGGAGTTGAAATTATGTCTTATTTTCCATCTCAATTTTATATTATATAGTTTGATAACTTTTGAATGATTATTAAATTTCTCTCATAAGAAGTATAGTTCAAGGTTGGAAGATATTTTGTTGGTAGCATGCCCATAGAACCATAATTTTTTTTCTCTATGTGTAATGCATATTCTCTTTGGTGTCAATTCTCATATTATAGCCCCAAAAAAAATATTAATAGTTTAGGTTATAATTTATTATTTACTACTTATAGCTAGTCGATAAATAAGTCAAAGAACATGCTTTATTCTCAAATGGCTATTGTTATCACCTTTCCTAGTATTCACTAGTACTATGTTCCCATGATTCCAATAATCCCTTGTCATATCCCTTGGTTTCCCTATGACCACTAGCTCTACTCACTTGCCTTTTACAAGATGTTATGGACACATGCTAATTTTTATGATGGTAGATCATAGTGG
>VDFB02270651.1:339130294-339239001 GCA_007258455.2 Sequoia sempervirens | reverse complement strand
AGTTCATGTCTGCTGTCAAACAAGCTTATGGAGAGAAAGTCCTTATCCAGGTCAGGAGGAGCCCTTGCTTTTAATTGAAATGTATCTTTAACTTGAGATTCCTTTGTCAAATTGGGTTAAGAATATGGTCTAAGTTTTCCTGTAGAATTTTCCCTATTAACTGATAGTGAATAACTAACACAATTTTTCTGTAATTTAATTGCATCTTCAATTAATACCTAATCTACAATGTTTTGTTGTTGGAAGAAATAATAAATGCAAAATATTCATCAATCCATTATTTGTGATTTTCAGAGCATTAATCCATATTATGCTATTTATTGCTTTAGCTTACAAAATCTTAAGGAAACTGAAGAAATGTGTGCTCTTGTGACAGTTTGAAGACTTTGCTAATCACAATGCCTTTACCTTGTTGGAGAAGTACTCTTCATCTCACCTTGTCTTCAATGATGATATTCAGGTATGTCCATAGTTCAGAGTGTTCTAATTGTCAAAGTGCTAGAATGATTTGCATATTTTTTTCTTATCTCAAGTTTGTAAAATGATGATTATGCATGTTGTTTCCAGCTAAATAGTTACAGTACGTGGTAACATTACAATTTAATGTTCACTATTTTTAACAGAATGGGGTTGTCTACAATGAGCAATGTTGTTTATATGTCATTAACAATTATTGTCTACAACTAACCCAATTGCCAATATCATTAAAATTTCAATAACAAATCAGGCTAACTTAGCTTCATTCATGAAAATAGAATGTCCATTATTCGACACTTCGAATACATAATCAATACTAAAAATTTATTAGTCCACTATATGTGAATAAAATGAAACTAGTCCGACATGCTCATTGCTGTGAAATATGAGCAATATTTTCGTTATGAAACAAAACTTAGATAATTTCAAGGTTCTTGACAAAACTCGTGCTTCCATGGTTATAAGAAAAGCATTAACCAGTTGCTCTAGGAGTGACTACTCTTGATATGACTGCTACATTTCTTCCTTAGCAAAACAAGGTCATATTCGAGAATTCCCATATAGGCTTGTTGGTTTTACACCATACATATTCGACATGCAAAATTATATCTGTAATATTTTAAAGAAACAACCTGTTGATCATGTAGATCGAACCATACAAGGGCTTAATGAATCTCAGACTTAAATTACTCCATTGTTCCTATTGAATGATTTCAACATCATAAGACAACATTATACATACATATGACATATTATTATAGCATTTGTTTTAGCCCTTTACCATTATCGACCTGACTGATATTGAGTATCGATACATTGAAAATGAAACATAGAGTATTATGCCCCTCCCATAGGATCGATAGTCGATCCTCTACAAGGTTTAACTATGCTAAAATACATAGTCAATCGGTATGAAATTTTGATAGCCTTAGTATGGCTAGCACCATCATGCAAGATCAAGTGACGACCAGATCATTAATGGCTCTAAGCCTTGGCCTAGCTCTGTAGCTATTTGATAAGGCTATAGACTTAAATAATATTCATGCAAGGCAGGTCATTTGGCCATGCAACCCAAAAGGTGGTCGATATTACACATACACTTGACTCAATGCCGTACAATTATAGATAGAGAATTACATCTAGTACTGTGCTATTGAATCATTCGATAGAATGAAAGGAATACCACTAGCATGTTACATAAATGATAATAAAATCGAGCTTATTTCTAAAAGAAATTGATTTACCTTAAAATTCAAGCTTTTTGTAAAGCTTCCCTCTAATTTTTCCACTTCCACGAGCTCTTTTCCTTGGTTTTGCCTTCGAGCCAGTCAATTCTATTCACTGTGCTTTTCCTCGGGTATGAATTCAAAATGGAAACATTGTTTTTGCATGTTGTTGGGAGTTACCATTATGGCATTATTGCCATTACCGTCGGCCACTATCTTGATTCGAATATTTCCATAATGCTTATGGTAGACCACGTCCTTTGTGGGATGCCTTCATGATTTTCATTTGATTTCAAATAGTCTGATATGGATAATATCGATTATCAAATTCGATTTCAAAATAAATATAAATATGTCTATGCATATATTTATATATATATTTATATGTATTTATATGAATTTCATTCATAATTACTAGATTTGTTCTTCATCTTATATATATATATATATATATATATATATATATATATATATATATTCACATTTATATATATATGTATAGATTGTTTGTTTGAAGGAGTTTATGAGTTCCATATACTATCATTGAATTAAATAAAGTACTTTTATTCCACTTCGAGCATCCATATATTTGAACTAAAAGGAATTTTTACTTAATTTCACATAATGAAACTCTTATCTTTTTTTTAATCATACTTTAAAATACATACTTTTGTTTTCTTCCAAATTCTCAAAACATAGAATTTAGGTAGACATTTTAATCTACAAGCCATTTATTTCTAATCATTAAGACAATTCAAATCATGTAATTACATTCTTCTATATATGCAAAGTAGTTTAAATTCATGTCATCATGCCATTTGTGGTGTGTGCACTTAGATTCCATTTGGCTTACCATTTGATCCAGCGAAACAATCCTACTTCAACCATGTTCTCGTCCTTCAACCTGTCACCCTACAACTGCACACACTTGCACTTGCAAAATTCATTAGTAACGGTCAATTCTAGTTAACATATAAGATAATTTCAAAAGATCACATAGTCAACATCAGTCAACTTCTTTCAATATATTTCAAGAATTTCAAAATTTCCATTTAATATATATTGAATTTCTTTAATAATTCAATTTACCATATTATAATAAATATGTAATAAAATTGGGTTATGGAAAAATCAAACTCCACATCAAACACCACATCAACACCCTTATCCCTCCAAAAGAAAAACCCATTTGTATAAAGATATTGGATACTCATATCCCTAAATAAGAAAGGATATTCACACCATGAAAATGGCCAATATTTACAAGGGATACTCATATCCCAAAATATAAACATGCCCCTATTTTTGGGAGCCACACCCACTTGAACCCCTTGCACATGGAGGACCAAATTCTACCTCTTCACAAGAGGGGGCCAGCTCCCCTAAAAATCACACAAGAAAAGGGCAACACAACACACAACAAAGCACATAACTTCAAGAACCCCCAACAAAACCCTATAAAATCAAGCTTACACATTATCACATAAAATCAAAGGAAGAGAGTGTCCTACCTCAAATTGTAGTATCACACTAATGGTAGGCTTCTTGGATGGGAATCCTCCTGCTCCAAGCCTTCACTATGCCCTCCTCCTCTTTCCTACACACTCTCCCTCTTTCCCTCTCAAGAACTCCAAAACAAAATCACAAAATTTCCAAAACATAAAATGAGCAAGTAACCCCCTCTCCCCTCCATGAAAGGATATTTTTAAAGGGAAGGGATAAGTAACTTCCTCCCAAAACTTCCTCAACCATCCAACCACCTCTCTATTTTCGCCACTTTTAAAAGTGGGATATTAAGGAGGACCTAAATACTTTTTATAAAGCTACAAATGGTAAAAATAACCTTCTAACCCCTATACCTTAGACCTAGACTATTATTTTAAACATAAAACACATCCTAAACTCATTTAAGTCACTTAGAAACCCATTTTAAAGCACATGATTAAAATTTACACAAGACACAACAATAATTCAACTGCACATTATCGCATAACATGAAAATCACAATTTTCACATGGCGAATGGACCTTAGGACTAGGTCCAACATAACATAGGTAAGACATCAAGTGGCTAAGTTGTTCCCATCAACCAATTGCATCAAAATCTACCTATACACTCAACACAGTATTAATATCATATCCAAGTCATATAGCCAAATCATATCAATTATGTAAAATAACAAATTAAATAATCATAGAATAACATATAAATTCCACTCTCATATTAATAATAAAAATGATCACATAAATAACCATCACATAAAATCTAATATTCATGAAATCTTTTATCCAAATACCATCCAAAATATGCACCAACCTACTTATCAATCATGAAATCTACTATCGTATCAAATACCATCCACCATCAATAAATGTGGATCATCAAGATACCAGTGAGTCTCGTAATCATCCAAAATGTATCCATAGTCACCAAAAGACCACATCAAAGGATATCATATGAAACTGAATAATCAATCATAAAATATATCATCCATAAGTAAGCCAAATACCAGTCACCAACAACCCTTATAACTTAATTTACATCTGATATGCATAACGCCACTACTAGTAGTTAGTCATTAACTCATCTTGACTAAACATCTCGTTCAACACATACTTGTACATAATCAATCAAAGGTACTTATCTGGTTATCATAGAGAAATGTTGATAATAGTAGATAAAATTATTCAGTTACCCATAATAATCAAGCATACAAACTTCATTGATGTATAGGAACAATCATAGAGACACTTAGACATAATAGGATCACAAACAAGAGGGGTCTCACATGAAGTGGAATAATTCCTTTATTAGTAGTAACCCACGCACATAGACATGTTGAAATTATTATTTTGGTTTCGTGAGGTGTGACATAATGTGATAATTCTAGCAATGAAATGTCGATTATGTGACTAGACACACCAACAAGGACTAGATGTCTCATTATATTTATGAGATTCAAAGTTCCATAATAAGGTTCCCTATTGATGTTCAACATGATGAATGATATGTCTAGCATGGTGTATTCATTTTAATCGTGTGATGATATGTTAGAGGCATGTTACATGGCATATTTAGTATGGAGCTTAGTTTTTTCCTTGTATATATGTACTTTGAGCTCTATGGAATGCATTTTAAGCTATCTATATTCTTTTGCACATATACTAAAAATGAAATCCTAAGTTGAAATCAGTCATAATTTGGGTATGTTCTTAACCAAAGAGATCCCCTATAGAAGGGATCTAAGAGTGGGAAATTATTTTGTGAATTTAAGAAATAAATTTGACTTATAATATCAAGTCGTCAATAATTATTTAAACCTCCAACCGAAAGACCATGAGAGAATAAATTGACCATCACTTAATATTTTAGAAAAAGATAAAATTTTAAACAATTTTTCTCCTTCATTTGCCAGCAAAAGTTATGAAGGTCTTTATTTAAATTTTCTAAGATAAACCTTATTTTGAAAGAAAGCTATAAATAAAATAAATTGTATTCCTAATACAAACTTATACAATAGTTGACATCGTGATTCCCTTGATCTTCGACAACAAGATTGGTAGAGTATTTAAGCAAATCCAAACCTTTTTGGAAGTTGGACCAACTACAGAGATAAATTTTCAGTCTGACAGTTTTGACTCGGAAGGTAGATATTTGGAAGTTGTGAAGCTTGATCTGACGGAAAATACCCTAGCAGGATTTCGATCACAACTAAATTATCATTTTGTTGTTTGGGCAGCATTGTTCAGAAATCGATATCCTGGATAAAGATGTTTTTGTTAGAGATATTTCCTTGAGGTTAGGCATGAAACAAGCATTTCCAGACACCAAATCCTATTCACTTATTGAGCAGTCAGAAATCTCCAGTGACTGGGGATATTTTTAATTGGCAAGTTGATTTTGGCAAAAACATGATGGCTGACAACTTTGATAATTGATTTAGAAGGCCTAGAGACTCGGGTAATTCTTTCAAGTTTAAGCAGCCATCGATTTCCAAACAAGTCAAATAGGACAAGTCTCCAATAGAGACTGGCAAGTATTTCAACAACAGACTCCCAATCCTTAACTTTTCCAATTTGCGAAGTTGAAGTATGGTACCTGGTACAACCTTTAAATAGGTATCTCGAAAATGTAGCTCTCTCAAGTGTGCCTGTTTTGTGATATGAGAAGGAAGCTCAAACAATCAACGACATCCTAAAAAGTCCAATTTCTACAACTTTGTCATGTTTTCAAGAATGTCAATTGGGATCCGGAGCTTCTTACAACCTGATAAATCCAGATATTGCAGGTGTCTCAGCATCTTAAATGAAACTGCCAATGTATTTAGTTCTTTAGTCAGAGCACAGATCCACATGCCACAAGTTTATTGACTCCCCAAGACGGATGGGTAGACTTGACAGCAGGGGCTGGCTTAACCAACACACTCTAAGCGTTGACCCCTTAGGTGGCTGATGTGGGGGGTACTTGACTTGTCTAGCTTTTTCTCTGTTTCTGTTTCCTGTTAAATTTTCAAATTGTTCTCACGTGGTTTGGACTTATTTCTCCTACCCACATGTACGTAACACTGCCAAATATCCCATGTTGTAGAAGATCTAGTAATGCTGCTAAACTATTTGGTCACATGTCTCTTGGAAAATAGCTACTATAGCATAAAAAAAATGGGTATCTTCACGCATTTGCAAATGTGGTCGTAGCGACTCTAACATGCATTTATGCAAAATGTGGAAGCATAGACAAGTCAGACGAATTGTTTAACAGATTGTTTTAAAGAAATATGGTTTCGGGGAATCCAAATGATAGCTGGATTTGTACCAAATAATTGGCCTTTGAAGCTTTCATAAATATTTCATGGCATGTGTCATCCCTTTCTCATGGCCTGTGTGTAGGGAGGTTTGGACCAGCATATAGCCATCCATCAAAGCGAAAGGGAACATGTATATTTTTGTTAGAAATTATAGTTTGAAATGCTCTAGTATATGTATGCGAAATGTTGAAGAATAGACAAGGCACATGAACTGTTTGAGGAACATTCTCTAGGAACATAAATGGTTGTAGGATATACGCAAAATGGATTTGTTTATTAGGTTTTAAAAGCTTTCTTCTAAACACATCTGGAAAGTATAAATCTGAATTCCACACCCTACGCCAGCATCCTCATAGCTCACACGAGTAAGGAAGCTTCAGATTAGTGTATGGCCTATCATCGAAGTGAAAGGGAACATGAATTTTGTTCATAAATTACAGGAAATGTTCTGATAGAAATGTATGAAAAATGCCAAATAATAGACAAAGACATGAACTGTTTGATGGAATGTCTCAAGAGATAGCATGTCATGAAAGCCATGGGTGTAGAGAGTGCATAAAATGGATTTGTTCAACATGTTTGGAAACTTATAAACCAAATTTTCTAGGCTGAAATTCTAGAACCTTCACTAACATTCATCTTGCCATCGGTTTAGAATAGTTTATGGTGTCTACAAAAATGTAAAGAAAGAGTAATTTCTTCATGATATTATAGTTTGAAATACTCTGACTTGACATATATCCATGCAAGATGTGGAAGTATAGATCAAACATGTTAACTGTTTGATAGATATCCTCAAAGAAATATAGTTCCACATAACACAATGATAGAAGGATACATGCAAAGTTGATTTGTAGAAAAGGCTTTAGAAACTTTTAAACAATTTCATTTGGTAGGTGTAAAGACAAATCCTGTGACCTTTCTCAACATCATCATCTAGCCTATGTGACCAGTATTGAAACTAGTTAATAGTGTACATTTTCTATAACCCAAGTACAATAACCAAAAAAAACCTACACAAGTGGAAGATAGGGGAGAGAATCCGATACGTAGGTGGGGGAAATCTGATAGTCCACGTGGACCAATAATTTTTTTTTTTGCAATTACCCATTATAAATGATGTGTTGATTAACAATTTTTTTTTTTTTAAAATTTTGATTCAATTTGCCACATGGGATGATGATATTTGTCCACTTGATTTAAAAATCCCCCAAAATACCATGCGACTGATACGTAGGCACCTCGACTGCCAGTTCCTACATGACATGATGTCTGAAGTGGAAAACCTTGCCACATCTACTTCTCTCACTCTGCCATCCTAATACTCCACTGTGTCGCATTTATCACTCGCTGCCCCTTCCTATACTTCTCCTTAGTCATGTTTAATGTGCATCACTTCCTCTAAGCTCCATGCCACCCCACGTATTTGTTGAGCCAACCTGTATTCAATGCTCTCAGTGCCTCGTACTTCTCACCAAGTTTACAACCCTTCATTCTAGAAACTTCTCATTTATTCTTCACTTGCACGCCATTGCGTGCTTGGTTTAGTGCTCTGCAAGTTTCAAACAACAACCACAACTTTTGACACTCAGACTCTGGTTAAGAGATGGGTAGACGTTGGTGGGTGAATGTTATGCTCAGCTCTATTTCCACCATGCAAGAATCAAATGGGTTCCTCGCTGCCGTGTGGTTAACCAACGGTGAATGCAATGGTGTTATTTACTTATGAACTCAAAACTAGCGTTGTTTTCCTCACTTCCAATTGTAGGTGAAGCCATGAGAGGCTGATTGCATGCTCGGGATTCAAGTACATTCGACCCGCATCAAGTTGTTCAACCTAGGTGAGCTTGTTCACTAAGGCTCGCCAATATTCAATTTTTTCAGTTTTATTTGCATTTTGTATATGTTTTATTCAATTTTTGGTGTTGCAAAAAGTGGTTTTTCATGTTGAAGTATCATGTTTATGAACACTATCCAATTTGTGTTCATAAACACACTAATTTTTTGGAAAATAATCTTCTATTCAAGCATCGCTCTCTTGCATAGGGTTTAATTTTTATTTGAATATAGATAATAATATTGTTGGTTGTTTCCGCGCCATTGAAAAATTGGGGGTTGTTTTGTTCTTTCATTACATTATAAAAAAATTATTGTTTGTTGTTTCAGTGTTATAGACGAAGTTGTATGTATTTTTTTTCTTTTTGTTTCCCTAGGGTTTATATTGCAAATATTACAATAATATTTTAGCATTTTTGTTTTAGTAGGGTTTATTTTGCAAATATTACAATTATAGTTTACCATTCTTGTCTCACTAGGGTATATTTTGAAAATATTACAATCATGGTTTAGCATTTCTTTTTCATAGGTTCTACATTATCATTTACTTTGGTTATCGTATTCTTTTGTATAGGTTTTGCATTATCATTGACTCTAGTTATCCTATTCTCATAGGTTCTACATTATCATTGACTCTACTTATCGTATTCTCATAGGTTTTGCATTATCATTCACTTCTAGGGTATGTTCTCTATTTCATAAACCAAAAAAATTAATGTGGGTTTCTCATTTTTTAGGTTTTGCTTCATCTATTCAGTGACTTTAAACATGCATGTTGTTTCTGTGCCATATATAAATTTTTGGGTGTTATTTTTTATGGGTTCTACTCCATCAATTTATTCATTAATATATGTGAGAATTGTTAAACTCTTATTGTTCTCCATTCGTAAGCTTTATATTGTTTTTCATTACATCCATTACAGTCATGGGTTAATGTTAAGGTTACAATTAATGTTATTTAGTAGCATTTGTAGGTTCCATTGATAAAATTGGGGGTGTTAGGTTTTTCATAGGTGTTGCTTCATTCATTCAGTAATGCTATTTTTGTTTAGGTGTCATTGATTAATCTGGGGGTGTTATGTTTTGCAATGGTTATGATTCATCAATTCAGTCATGCAATTATTGGAGTTTTTTTGTGCATTACAAATATTTGGGGGTCTTCATTTTTTCATAGGTTTTTCTTGATCAATTCAGTCATGCCTTTACTATATTTTTTTTAGGTACCATAGATAATTTTGGGGGTGTTACCTTGTTTGAAAGTTTGACTTCATCAATTCAGTCATCATCTATTCTACCAATTTTGGGTGCCATTTGGAATTTGTGCGGTGCTATGTTTTTTATAGGTTTCATTTCATCAATTCAATCACCAACTATGTAGCCTTTTTTTGGTGCGATTGATAAATATGGGGGTGTTAGGATTATCATATGTCCTGCTTCATTAAATCTATAATGCAAATTTTTGTATCTTTTTTTAGGTATCATTAATTATTTTGGGAGTGTTATCTTTTGCATACGTTATGTTTCATCAATTCAGTCATGCAATTATCGTAGCTTTTTTTTGTGCCTTGGAAATATATGGGAGTGTTCTATTTTTGTTAGGTTTTTCTTCATCAATTTAGTCATGCATATATTGTAGCTTTTTTAGGTACTGTAGATAATTTTGGGGGTGTTATCTTGTTTGTAAGTTCCACTTCGTCAATCTAGTCATCATCTATTCTACCATTGAATAATTTCCCACAGTGGTATGTCAGTCCTCCACAAGTTAGGAAAAAACTCTTGCATAAGAAAGCACGATGATATCAAACATATATCAAATATTAAATGCACATTTAATCGTTTAAATATATGTATATGCATATGTATAGACATATACATATACATAGACATCGACATATGTATATGTATATCAACTATTAATTGCACACATAATTGTATATATTTCAAAACAAAACAATTACACATTGGAAACCAACCATGGTGAAGTGTATCCAACTTATATATGCTTAAGGTCTCTGCATCTTCTTTATATATATGCATATGTATAGACATATACATTCACATATACATATGCATATGTATATGTATATGTATATGTATATGTACATGTACATATACTACTTTCACGACATCCCACATATTTTTTGAATCAACCTGCATTCAATGCTCCAAGTGCCTCACACACCTTGTCAACTTTAGAGCATTTTGTTCTAACAACATTTTGTTTATTCTTCACAATGATGGCAATGTATGTGTATATGTATGTGTACATGTGTATGTGTATGTGTATGTGTATAAGTATGTGTATGTGTATGTGTATGTGTATGCATATGTGTATGAGTATGTGTATGTTTATTTGTATGAGTATGTATATGTCTATGTGTATGTGTATGTATATGTGTATGTGTATGTGTATGTGTAAATGTGTATGTGTATATATAAATGTGTATGTGTATATGTAAATGTGTATAAAAGTGTGAAGAGGTCTTAAGTTGCCATATCTACTTCTCTCACTCCACCACCCTAACACTCCACTTCATTGCATTAATCAC
The DNA here is from genome assembly GCA_007258455.2 of Sequoia sempervirens. Lineage (NCBI taxonomy): Eukaryota > Viridiplantae > Streptophyta > Pinopsida > Cupressales > Cupressaceae > Sequoia > Sequoia sempervirens. Next base: position 339,228,109 of record VDFB02270651.1, on the reverse strand, counting down.
TCGCTGCCCCTTGCTATACTTCTCTACAGTCATGTTTAATTCACTTATGCCTATGTATATGTATATGTGTATGCTTCATCAATTCAAACCTACAACAATTGTATCTTTTTAGGTGTCATTGATTAATTTTGGGGTGTTCTCTTCTTTATATGATTTGTACTTGAACTCAGATTGGAGACTACCACACCAATGCAGGTGTCACTTTCACATTAATCACAACTACACAACATAAACAAGATTCCAAGTCAACACAATTCAAACCCATCCGACCCATCTATGACCAACAGGCAAACCCATTACAACCATGTTTCCCACCATAGCATAACCAAACCAACAAGAAAATGCATCCACCTATCTCAGCAAACATGACACCTAAAACACATATCAGCACAAGTCTATCCCATCTCACGAAATAGGGTTCACACCTAGTCGTTCCAAACTCTGAGATCCCATTGCATCCATTTTTACAAGCTATAAGGTAGCCAATATTAAAAAAAAAATGCAAACAATTGCAAGCAATCCACCAAACCAATCAACTCAATAATTAATGGCCGAAATCAATCGGATTCTCCAAACAACCATCAATAAAATTCAAATAATTCCCAATTCAAATAGCCATGTGTTGTGTAGTTTTTTTGCACACATGCCCCGCTGAAAGTAGGGACCCTCTTTTGCTTTTGTTCCTGGTGTTTTGGCCTTTTAATTTTGGGGATTTGTTTGCTTGGGCATGTGCTTGGATGTTTATCTTGCTTGCAATGGTGATTCCCTTGTGATATTGATTGAAAATCTTAAGTGTTGGACAATTTTTTGGATTTTCCTCCAACTTCAGGATCTTCCCCTGCTGGCAGAATTCCCAAAATTCCTTCAAAGCCTGGTGGCGGCTGCTTTACACTATTTTCCATAAATTCTTTTGTCTCACGGAATTCCGCGTGGATCAGATTTTCCCAAAATTTCGTCGCCCTATTTGATTCCCAGATTGCATTTGGTTGTCTTGTCTGCATTAATGCCCGCTTGTACGATTTATGTGGAGGGTATTTAATCAATTTTTGGGGAGTTTTGTGCCATTTGGTTTCATCATTTGCTCTCTTTTGGTCTAGTGCTTGATCCTAAGTGCTTGGATTTGGTGGTGATTTTCTTGGGTGTGATATGTTGATTGTTGGGGTGCTAAAGATTGTTACCTGTCATTGTTGTAATCTTCATCAATGGTATGTATGCATTGCCTTTCTTCTAATTGCTGAATTTGAATGCATCTTTAGTGTTTTAGATTTGCTTGGACTTCGAATTCCTAGATGTTTGGGCGTTGAACATTTTAAAGCTAGGGTTATTTGATTCTTTTAGAGTGACGACCTAGGTGAGTTTGTGAGCTTATTTTTTTATTTCATTATAGGGTAGCTTGCTTGTGTAGGCCATAAGAAAACCTTTTGAAAACCCAACAAATGAGTAAGTTGAGCCCAAGCTTGTCCTGTGCATTCATGGTAGAATTTTAGGGTTTCGAGTTTAGGGCATCACCAATTTCTCTCGATTTACTTTAGGCTGAGTTTTGAATTCAAAGATTATTTTTTAGGAGGTCTAAATCAAGCTGGTTTCAAGCCCAAGGTCCTCAAATTTGTGATCGTTCGATCAATTTGAGTGAAGTCACGAAGGAATGATAGTATCCAGAAATCCAAAGTCTTCGTGGAATTCCCTAACTACTGGATTTTATTGATTTTCCATTTTCCCTCTGCTTTCCTAGAAATGTGTGGTAATCTAGAATTATGCTTGCTTTGTGGATTTCCGCTCCTTCAGGATTTTACCAAAATTTTCTTTGTTCCTTCATTTTTCCAAAATTCGTAGACTATTGTTGTTTTTACAGATTTCCGTCCCGGGCGGAATTCTCTGAAACTTTGTGGAAAATGAAGAACCAAGAGGTAGCATGATTTATTAGTTGATGATTATGCAATGTATGATCAATTTGAGTTGTTTAAAGATGTATCATGCTACTTCTTAGTTAATGATGTTTGACTACATGATTATTGGGTGCTTTTATGTTTATTTCGCTAAAATCCGCTTGGCTAGGAATTTTTCAAAATTCCTCTCTGACTTGGATTCCATGAGAGGATTGAAAACATGAAATTTGAGATGATCAATTCTTATGAGGTTTTAGTGAATGATGCTTATCATGGGTTTTATATTAAGGTTGAATATGCCATTTGTGATTAATTAACATGGGTTTCATGTGATCTTTATTAGGGTTTCTTTGTTGAATGCAGGTTGAATCAAGTAAAGCCGTGACAAGTGGAACTAAGGGTAGAGTGATGGATCCAAGTGCAGAGGGGTCTTCTGTTTCTAAGGCAGAAAGAATCAAAATGGATATCAAGAGTAGAATCCCTGAAAGCAAGTTGACTTCCATCTAGTAACAAGTAACTGATACTGATGTTGGATTGTGGGATTACGAAGAGTTCAAGACAAGGATGGAAGCATAGAACCTTCCTTTGCTGGCCAAAAAGACATTGGAATCAGGGTTGGCACATGTAGCTAGATTCCCTCCCATAGTGCAATGTTATGAGTTGGTGCTTGAGTGTGCCAGACACTATGACAAAGGTACATAAAGGATAGTTGGCCCGCAAGGGAGAATTGTGGCAAATCTAAATCCTGTGTCAATAGCCCAGACCTTTGACATGCAAAATAGATCTCATGTGGTGGATTTTGATATGAATATTGCAAAGAAGTTCTATGATGAAGATACCATCAAGGCACAACAAGTTATAAATTCCTAGTTGGAGAAGCCCAAGTCCCACTTTTCCAAGTTATCCAAGTAGCTATTCAGAGAAAAATTTAAGAAGGAATACTATGATGTTATCACCCTTCTCAACAGGGTGGTAGGGTTAAAGAGTGCAGGAGTATTTGAGAATTGGATGTTCCATGTCAATATGAGGATGGAGCAAAATGTTAATTATCATTGGGAAGGCATTATAAGTGCCATGATTCATGAACAGATGTGTAATGTCATGTAGATGAAGACCTTCACAATGACCTCCTACTTGGTTTATGCACTTGAAAGATTTCATCCATATAAGGGACTAAGTACAAGGGTTGTGTTTGGACAAGATGTAATTTATGAGGTTTATCCACAACTACACTTGGGTAATTCAAGCTATAGAAGGGTGAATGATGCATTCACCATGTACATCACTAGATTATTGCAAGGTGTAGAGCATGTAAGGATATATGATAGTGCCAAGGAGTTAATCAAAAGGTATGGGGCTTGGTTCATACAGTTTCCCACCTTTTCATAGATAAGGATAGATGGTTGTCAGAGGGCTCCATATAGACTTCATAGGTAACCCATAGACCATGTTATACTTCTAGAGGTCACAAGGTAGATATCTGATTTTGATGCAATTGTGAAGAAGGATGAACATAAAACTAGATTTTGTGGTGAGTTCCCTCTAAGGATAGGCACTAGTGAAGCATGTCCTTCCATTAATTCAGCCTATGCTTCATAAGAAGAAATGAGCACCCTTGGGCTATCTTTTCATTCCAAAAGATCTAGGTTTGACAGGACTAGAGAGGCACAAAATAAGGCTAGCAGATAATATAGTCACAAGGATGATATAGAAGACTACTGGGCCAATTGTAGTGATGAATTTGAGATCATAAATAAGTTTTCCAGGCTACTTGTTAACTTAGTCTAGCTATATAATGTGAAGGTCATTCTAGATCAAGTTGAGGATGATGGAGATTTGATTTAGAGCCATGATTATGAGGTAGTAAAGGATAAACTAGTTGGAGAAGTAGACTAGTTGGAGGAAGAGAAAACAAAGTTAGAACAACTTATGACTCTAGTGGATAAGTATACAAAGCTATGGCTTAAGCATAAAATGTTGGAACCGGAAAGTGAAGGTGTGCAATGCACCTATGATCTAATGGGAGACTTGGAGTCTCATTCCACTTTTGAGGAGTCAGTTGAGAAGTATCCTAAGGGTAAGGGAAAGGTGAGTTCTCCTTTTAAGTTCAAGATTAAAGATGTTCAGGCAAAGGAAGTACATGAGGCAGAAAAATAGAGAAAGCCTATTGCAAAGAAGAGGAAACATATTTTGAGGACAAAGAAATCAGCAAAGGATGAGGCTGAAAAGGAAGATAAAGAAGTTAGTGTTCTTGTGCCCAAGAGAAGAAGGATGGTAAGACTTCGATAGAAGGAAAAGGAAAGCTCCAAGGCAGGGAAGGAAGTTAGCCCACCTGTGATAAATGTGGAGAGCTCAGGAGAAAGGACACATGTATATACAAGGATATCGAGAACTCCTCCTAAGGATAGTGTGCCAAAGAAGGATGCTCCTTCAATCACTCCTACTATAGAAAAACATAATGATATTCCTCTTTCTCGTGAATCCCACAGTGAAATAGGTGAATCCAAGGAGGCAGAAAGTCATCAAGATACAGAAGGAGAAGAATTTCAAGAAGGTGAGCTCTATAGTGCTGAGGAAAATATAGAGAAGGTGTTATAGCCCCCCTTAGTAACTTATGAGGATTCACCTACTAGGAGTGAAGAAGATAGACCTCCTTAGAGAGACAAAATTCTAGTTAATACTTCATCACCGGTGCATGAAGAAGAATAGAAAAATAAAGAAAAGGAAGAAACAGTTGAAGAGACTCCTGAGAAATAGGATTTAAATGCAGATACACCCTGAGATCAACAATATGGAGTTGGAAAAAATAATGTGGAATCTGATTCTACTGTTCCAAGTTGGTTGGACAAAGAATTAAAGAGTAAATAGATTATTGTAGATGATACCTCTCCCGATTGGGATGAGTTATTGGAAAGTATAGGAAAGGGTAAAGGAAAGAAGAAAGCCAAGGTCATCTCCAAGATTGAGAGAGATGAGGAAAATAATAGGGTAGTCCACATTGCTACTCCCACTCGTAATAAGAATAGGGATGATGTGGCTGGAAGTGATTACAATGTGTAGACTATTAACCTAGGGCCCACTTCCATGGAACAAGAGATTGAAGAGTATGAAGGCTCTAGTGCTATAATATTGGGTAGATTGAGGAAGGAAGTGCAAAAGAAGAAAGAATTGAAGAGGGAGACTAAGAAATTAAAGAGGTACTTGCAGGACTTGATGAAGCCCTTGCAATCTATTAGCTCCTATCATCTGTTGCTAGCTTTCTGCCACAAGAAACCATAATGGAGTTGGAAAGGATGAAGACTACTACTCATGCCACAACAAATTGGTTACAAGGGGGTGAAAACTAAAGGAGACAATGCTATCAAAGACATCCTTTCAACCGATGGAGATGCTATGAGGTTGATAGATTGGTTGAAAGATGTAGTGGCTCAAGATAAAGAAGATGTAGATCTCTTGTTGCAAAAAACCAAGACCATCATGGAATATACTGAAGATAAATTGGTGAGTGATGGAATTCTTCCTTCCTCTAGAGCTATGAAACCTTGGGAATGGTTTGAAGTTTTGTAAATAAGGCAAAGGGTTTTGAAGAAGGTGTATAAGCAAATGAGGCAAATTGAAGACACCGTAATTGAGATCTATGATAAATGTATTTCTTTCTTTGAGGTGATGATAGGGAGACAGATGTTTGCACCAAAGCATTTGAGCTTAGAACAATTGCAAAAATGGTGGCAAGATGTATATTCTCCAACCAATGAGGACCCAGTTACTGAACATCAGTTGGATGATGCAGCCACCTATATTACAGTAATGGATAAATATCAAACCATGAAGGTGGAGTGGGATAAGTTGGTGGACCAGTCAAGAGAAGATATTAAATCCATTGAGAGAAGAATTAAGGTTTTGAATTTGCCACCTATAGTCGACTTAGATAGGGTACTTTTGATGGTGCATGATAGGTTGGAGAAAAATAAGGATAAAGGGGAAAGTAGTTAATGCAGGGGTACATTAGAATTTGTGTTTCCCCATTATTTCTTCTCTTCCTTCACATGCATTGGAACGAGCTTTGTTGGAAGACCCCAGGCTGACCTGGATGGAATACTTACATTTAATGCCCACCTTGTTTATTTTGAATTTTCCTAGGCCAACTTGTTTTGGATGAATGTTCATGATCTGAAAATCTTTAATACCTTAGAAGATTGCACTATTTATATGAAATTCTTATTTTTTTTTAGTTAAGCAGGAATTAGTTTATGAGGGATTGGTCCATTACAAGTGTTTCACCATTGGCATTGTTAATCTTAGGAGTAGTTTTAATCTTAGAAGTCTCTTGAAACCTTATCTCTTTTGCTATTTCTTTGTAATTTGGGTTAGATTTAGGATTAAAAGTATCATCATATTGCTAATTTTGATAAGCTTTGAGATTCAATATTTGCTTGTAGTAAGGTCCCTTTGTGATTACCAACATTTTCACATTTATCACTGAGTTGTTTATGCATTGTCAAGACTCGACATTAGAGACCTTGGGGTTATCTCTTGAGGCTTTCTAATAGATATTTACCTCAAAAGAGATAGGATATTATATTCTGTTTGAGTTGTTGCTGTGCAAAAAACACCATCAACAGATTGGCGCTAGAAGGAGGGCCTGAATAAGCAAGCTGGACCGATTTCTGTCTACCATTTCTCCTGAAAGATTCATAAGAAGAGCCAAATATACTCTAGGGGAAGAGGACTTTCAAGAGTTTCTAGCTCCTACCAGGTCAAGAAGGACCAGAAGAAGGGGTGAGTCATCATCTACCTAGCCATTCCCATCATCTCCATCATCCTCATCTTCATTTAATTATGAGGACATTCCCATTCCCCAACCTCATCTGGTCATAAATCAGCTATTACCACCCCCACCTTCACCAATGGCTTTCCTTGCCAACAACCCATCTCCATTAACTTTCAATAATTACAATGTCATGCCTAAGAACCCTAAACACTTTTGTTGAAAGTTCCATGTTAATGATCCTAATAGAATTTTCAAGGAACACATCAGAATCTTTCAAACTTTCCTTAAAGATAGAGGAATCAATCATGAAGATGTAGCATGTAGGCTCTTTCCTTATTCCTTAGGAGAGGATGCATTCTATTGGTACAATCATTTACCTGTTGGGCCTATTCAGAATTGTACTGAATTGGAGACTGCATTTCTGCAGAAGTTTAGGATTCCCATTAGTCCCAATGAGCTTTATCTTCAGTTCACCAATGTTAAGAGAGAAGTCCATGAGCCTATAGGGTCCTTTAACAATAGGTTTCATCATGCCTATACCCGATTACAGGCTCCTTATGTTGTTTATGAAGCCACTACTTTAGAAGTCTATTATGAGGGACTTGACAGTCTGATAACTACCTTCATGAAGTGGAGAAACAACCCTCCTACCAATCTTCTTGATGCATATGTAGAGGCGGTGAAGGTTAGCACTGCTTTAAGACATCATTTATCTAGGCCTTTGTCATCGCTAGGACCCACTGCCCACCCTGGCCAGGTCCCAACTCTCAATTAGGCTCTTACTAATCACACTCTTATCATGAATCTGGTACCTCAGTTGCCTTTGGTTCCTCACCTAGGGCCTCCTATGAGTCAAGTTACCTACAATGAGCTACCCTCAACAAAATGTAAATCAACCTCTTCATCCATAGCCTCAAGCTAGTTTTCCCACATATCTGCAAAATAATGAAGTACTGAACTAGTCATTGAATACCAGTACTACAGTAGGATATCCCCAAAATAATGTGAATCAACCTCCATATAGGAATCATGATAATCAGAGACTGGATGAATGGAGTGAACAAGTGAACAAGTGAAGAATTTGAATATGGAGGTAACTTATTTGAGAAACCAAAATAGTCAGCTCCAGGCTGCTCAAAGAAGTATGCAGTCCAATCATAACAGAGAAAATCGAGAAATTCAACAAGGGAAACATTTTGATAGAGGTTAACACTTTGAAAGAGGATATAATAATGAGAGAGGGTAGAATTACAATAAAGGACAATCTTCAAGCCAAAACTTTGATAGAGGCTAGGCTGGTGGACAAGGGTTTGACAGAAGACAACCACCCAGGTAGAACAAAACTTGGAATATAAGGCCTTACAATGGAGGTGTCCCTACCCCATTGGATCAACCAGTCAATCAAAAGAAGCCTCCAAGTGGTGTATATCTAGCTGAGGCTGCTTTATCAGGATGGTGTAGGCTCCATAAAACCAGTTAGCATTCCAAATTAGACTGTCCATAATTTCAGATAGTAGCTTCAATTTTCCAATATGAGGTGGGGAATAATACAAGTAGTCAAGAGATAGTTCCATCTACTCCCTATGATTCATCGGTGTTGGTACTAAATCATGCTCCTTTTCCACAGAGCAAGGAGAATGTGCCTGAGGAAGAAGAGACCAACTTAAAGAAGAGGCAGATTAGGTGTGCAATGGATATGAGATTACACAACTATTTTATAAAAATATAGTGAATGACAATGTCCCCATGGATGAAGAAGTAATTGAGGAAACTTATGTGGAAGAGGTGCAAACATTCCAACGGCTTGTTAAGAAGTATGATTTGAGGGACCTTCCGCATAGATGTCCATAGGCTGGAGGCCCCTTCACCACTTCCATCCCTCCAAATAACTTTACTATGCCTCTAGATCCCAATGCCAACAATAATCCACTATATCCTCATGTGCCCAAACAATACCTATCAAAGGAGGGACAGGCATAAATTGATTCATCAAAAGGAAGGAGTGTTGAAGCAAATAAGGATAAGGTGGTGGAATACCCAAAAGAAGCCCTTGCTGATTTGAGTGCAGAACAACTGGCCATATACATTGCAAAAGAACTCAAGAACCTAAAGGTAAGTCTCTCTGCATATGAATTATTGAGAGTTCCAACTATTAGAAATGTAGTTCTAGGAGCCTACAATGTGAATTCAATATCACAAGATAAATTAGCTAGTGAGAGTGTCAATAAAGCATCCAGTTCCCAAGTAGTGAAAGGCTAGAATCAGATTCATAATCAGATCCATATACCACCTAGAGATAAAGGGAAAGAGCAGGATAAAACTCAAGTTTCCTAGGTGGATACCCCTCTGACTTTGTTCCAGGGGAAAACAGACACTCCTCTATTTCTGATATCTGTTCATATATTTGGTAAGAACTTGCACAACTGCTTGTTGGATTCAGGTGCTTCTACCAACATAATGCCTTTTGGTGTCTGTAGAGCCTTAGGTATTACTCCTATTGATTCTCAAAAGAAAGTTAATCAACTGGATAGAATAGAGGTCAATGTTGTAGGGGAATTGAACATGATTCATATGTAGGTTGCCTCTGACCCTAGAATTCAACAAGTTATTAATATACAGGCGGTAGATATACCCAATGCTTACAATCTAATTCTAGGAAGAGACTTTACCAAGGCCTTGAATAGATATGTATCAACTGACCACTCCCATATGTGGCTTCCCTAGAAGGGAGTACCAAATCAGATCAGGATTGGAAGAGAGCCTAAGATGAAGTATATGATTATAGAGTATCAGAAAACTTCCAATGAAATATTGATATCAGAGGTAAGTATGGGTAATTATGTACTTGCAGCCCCTTTTGAGGAGTCAGATGCAGAAGAGGTCCTTATGTCGCATACAATGCCTATCGATCTCACAACAGAATCTAGTAGTACTGGAGCTTTGGTGGAACCAATTGAAAATGATGATGATCCTGAGGATAATCAACCCGGTTTGTTGGATAGTTTCCAAGAATTAATTCAAAATTGTATTGAAGATCATATTCAGTTGGGTAGAGAAATGAATTTTTGAGAATTAATCTTTCCAAATTGGTGTAGAGTCCACAATGCCTCCCACTCTGAATTGGACTGTTGCTTGTGCTAGGCTATAGTAGAACAAGTGAAAAAATGTATCAATCCCACTCTAGTAGTCAAAATTAATATTTAGAATATTCAAGAAGATCCCAAAGGGAAGAAGGTGATGCTTTTTGAAGAACCCTCCAGTACCAACAATGCAAGAGATACAAAAACACAGTCTGTAGTTGCTGGTTGTTGGACTTTAAGATTTGATGGATCCAAATCAAAGTAAGGAGTTGGAGCAGGATTTGAGCTAATCAGTCCAAGAGGTAAAACTTTCTTTGTTGCTCATAGACTTTAGTTTCATTGTACTAATAATGAAGCAGAGTATGAGGTTTTGATTCATGGGTTACTTATGGCACTAAAGAAAAAGGTTAAGATTTTGCAAGTCTCTAGGGATTTTGAGTTGGTGGTCAAGCAAGTCAGGAGGAAATACTCATGTCATGACCAAAGGATGACCAATTATAGGAATAGAGTATGGGACCTTATTGAAGGATTTGATGCCATCAAAATTCAAATGATACCTTCGACATTCAATTGATACCATGCAATAAGAACCAAATAGTGGATTCCCTCGCTTAGGCAGCTAGTACTTTGCAACCTTTGTCTCTCTCTGGACTGAAGAAATTTACAGTGGAATTAATGCATGTGCCTTTAGTACCAGAAAATGTTACCAATTTCTACGTATTTGAGGATGATAAGCATATTTTCAATTTTATCACAAGTTCATATGTCTTTGCTTCCTAGATTATTGATGAAACTGAACCCCAAGAAGCAGAGATGGATTTGAAAGGGGTCATTACTTTGAATACTAATACTATTCCAAGGGGAATGGTGTAGCTGGAAAGGATTTTCGATTTGGATAAGGTTAGAGATCAAGAACAGGATGCTAAGAAAGAGTCCATCAGTGGACAATGTGAAACGTACAACATGGGGACTCAAGATGATATCAAGAATGTCTTCATTGGCAAAGTGTGTACTCTATAGGAGAGGAAAGGAATAATTGATGCATTACATACATATCTGGATGTGATAGCTTGGAGCTATGAGGACTTGAAGACATATGAGACATCAATCATAACTCACACTATTCCTCTGAAGCCAAAAGTGAGACCCTTCAGGCAGAGGAAAAGGCCAACTAATGCCCTATTGGAGCCCATAATTCAAAAGGAAGTACAAAAGCTATTGTCTGCTACAATCATATTCCCAATTAGACATTCAACCTGGGTTGCAAATCTGGTTCCTGTGAGAAAGAAGAATAGGGAAATCAGATTGTGTGTGGATTTTAGGAACCTTAACAGGGCATCAGAAAAAGACAACTATCTAGTCCCTTCACTGGATGAAGTAATTCAGATTGTCAATGGATCTCAAATGATGTCTTTTTTGGATGGCTACTCTAGATACAATCAAGTTATGGTACAGTATGAAGACATGCATAAAATTGCTTTCACCACCAAGTGGGGTACTTTCACCTACAGAAGAATGCCCTTCGGTTTGATCAATGTTGGAGCTACATTCCAGAGAGCCATGTACATTGCTTTTAAAGACACAATTGGTAAATGTATAATTATTTATATGGATGATCTGGCAATCTTTTTCAAGAAGAGAGGTGATCACATAGAAAACTTGTGTAGTTTTTTTCAAAGGTGTAGAGAATTTGGCATATCTCTTAATCCAAAGAAGTGCATCTTCAGAGTTACTGAGGGAAAATTTTTGGGGCACATCATCTCTGAGAAAGGAATTGCAATTGATCGTGAATGAGTGGAAGCCATACTTAAGATTCAACCACCGGCTAGCAAGAAAGAAATGGAGTCATTCTTTGGAAAAATTAACTTTGTAAGGAATTTCATCATAGGATTTGCAGAGATAGTCAAGCCACTGAATGCGATGTTGAAACATGAAGCCAAGGTTGAATGGAGTGCAGAGGAAAAAGAAGCATTTGTAGAAATAAAAAGGGCCATTGTTGAAGCTCCTGTTTTGGTGAGTCCTGATTATGATAAGCCATTTTACATATATTCATTTACTTCTGATCACTCCTGTGTTGGCATGTTGACTCAAAAGTTTGATCAAGGGAATGAGCATCCCATAGCATTTATGAGTGCACCACTAAAAGATGCAGAACTAAGGTACCCAAGTGTGGAGAAGCAGGCTTACGCCCTAGTTAGAGTTGTGAAGAAATTTAGACACTATATTATCAGGAACAAGGTCTTTGCAATAGTTCTTGACCTTGCGGTCAAGCTATTGTTGATGCAGAATGAGCTAGGAGCATGCAGAAATAAAAGGATGACTATGTTGTAGGAGTATGCTATTGAGATTCAACCCATGAAGTTGGTAAGGGGGCAAGGACTTATGAAAACAATGACAAAAATGGGCCCTGGTATTCTTTTGCTTTATCCCATGAGAGAACTACTCAAAGACTTTGCTATAGTGTGTACTATGTATATCTATAGCAGGCCAAGATGCAATTGTTGTCTTATTATTTTAACTGAGAAGATTATATGTATCTGTAACCAAACTGAGCCTCCAAATAACTTTATTGAAATATAGGAGTTAATAACAAATTTGTCTCTTTTTTATCTCTAAGAATTGTTTAGCTGACAATTTACCAAACTACTATGAGAATTCTTGGTTGACAACTTATTTAAGACCATATAAATATTAAGGTCAAACAACCTTGTTTTTCTATGTAATAAGATAAACATTATTTAAGCTTTTAACTCCATAGGTATACTTAGATAGGTGTATCTCTATCTTCTATCAAAGGCTATATTATTTTACTTTATTCCATGAAGAGAACTACTTAAATACTTTGCTTTAGTGTGTACTGTGTATATCTATAGTAGGCCAAGATGTAATTGTTGTCTTATTATTTTAACTGAGAAGATTATATTTGTCTATAACCAAACCAAGCCTCGAAAGAACTCTATTGAAATATAGGAGTTAAGATTTGTAAGTAGGATAGTGATGTATCATATTTATCTCTTTATTACATTCAAGATTTATAGTTTTCATCCTAAGACTTAATGTTAGGTCTCTTTTTATTCTAAGTAAACAAGAATGATATTGGATATCTTTGGAACACCCAAGGTGTGATTATAGTATTATATATGTTTACTTTTCTTATAGAAAGTCTATTTCATTATTTGACATTTGGGCCCATAATTTTACATTTTTGTGGTTGATCATGACTCAACAAACACTGCAGTATTTGCTAAAATTTGCATCTATAAATTGTAAGCTGTGGTTGAAAGAAAATTATGGACAATAAAAATTATAGACACTCTAGTAATTATAGGTGAACCAAAACATTAATTTTTACTGTCTATATGTTATTCATTTCATCCCAATTAATTATAGACAATAAGATAAAATTATAGACAATAAGAATTAATGTTTTAGATTTGATATTCATATTAGGGTTGAGATGAGCTTGCTCCTCAAAGAAAGATTAGAATATAGAGTAGCTCATGAAATAGCAAAGAAATATGGCATGGTCAACAAAATGTCATTAGTTGGTCCAAACCTTTTGGTTCTTCCAAAACGTTTAGGACTAGTAGAAGCACAAGGAGGTGGTTCTTCCAAAATGTTTGGACCAACTAATGCTCTCTTGTTGACCATACTAATAAAAGTAGAAAGATATGGCAATATGAGCCAGTTTCATATTTTTTAAAAATAGAAGAATCTATGAGATATTAGATTTAAAAATGAAACCATTTTTGTACACAACCTAAACCATATAACCTCTGCTACTCAAAATATATGATAGACTTAGATTAAGAAAAAGAGTTAGTAAACATTGATAAAAAAATGAAAGCTCACCAACAACAACCCTTGTTGCAAAAAGTGAAGCTAGTTATAGTAGAAATTTTGGTGTCTAAAACAATGTATTTTAGGATGCGGGCCTAGTTGAAATTATAGATACGACTTACAATTCTATAATTTTATGCATTATGAAATTATAGAGTTGTAAGTCATCCTAAAATACATTGTGCTAGGCAACAAATTTTTTATTATAACTAATTTCACTTATCCATTCACATAAATCTAATTACTAAGGGTAGTAATTGGATTTATAAAATTGGAGTTATGTAAATGGATAAGTGAAACTAGTTATAGTAAAAAATTTGGTGCCTACAATGTATTTTAGGATATGACTTACAACTAGATATAATTTCATTTAAATGCATGATTTTATGAATATATTTAAGTGGTGCATTTAAATGAGATTATAGTCATAGTCTTACGTTAAGTTGTAAGTCATATCATAAAATATATTGTGTTAGACAACAAAATTTCTACTATAACTAGTTTCACTTTTCTATTCACATAACTCCAATTAATACCCTTCCAAGATTATTTCAATAAAGTATTTGATTGATCATTTATTGTATTCAATGTATACCATCATCGAGAATGGTGAAGAGGGCCAATTATTACCCTTCCAAATTATTTTAATAAACAGTTATTTAATATTCTTTTGTATTTAATTGATCATTTAATGTATTGAATGTAGGAAAACTTGGGTTCAAAATGTATTTTTAGACTCACTCTTTGACATATCAACCTTCAAATGTAGTCAATTCACTTGAACATGCAAAATTCTAATCAAATATAGAATAATATTAAATAAAAATTTATTAAAATAATTTGGAAGGGTAATAATTGACCTTTTTAGATGCCTCACACTAAGTGAATGTTTAATATGTCATGCTTGATGATGGTGTACATTCAATACAATAATTGATCAATCAAATACTTTATTGAAGTAATCTTGGAAGGGTAGTAGTTGGAGTTTATGTGAATGGATAAATGAAACTAGTTATAGTAGAAATTTTGGTGCCTACAATGTATTTTAGGATATGACCTACAACTAGATATAATTTCATTTAAATGCATGATTTTATGAATATATTTAAGTGGTGCATTTAAATGAAATTATAGTCATACTCTTACATTAAGTTGTAAGTCGTATCCTAAAATACATTGTGCTAGGCACCAAAATTTCTACTATAACTAGTTTCACTTATCTATTCACACAACTCCAATTAATACCCTTCCAAGATTATTTCAATAAAATATTTGATTGATCATTTATTGTATTCAATGTATACCATCATTGAGAATGGCGAAAAGGGACAATTATTACCCTTCCAAATTATTTTAATAAACTATTATTTAATATTCTTTTGTATTTGATTGATCATTTAATGTATTGAATGTGTAGACACATAAAATATATTGATTGACATCGTGTATCTGATCCCGACTTACTAAAATCGTTTCTTCCTAAATCATCTCTCGGTCTAACCGTTTAATCAAATTCCCTATCTGATTAAATTCATCAATATTCCTCTCTTAATTAAATAAATCATTTTATCTAGTTAAGTTAATCTCTTTTGTTAATTAAATCAATCCATCTGATCTAATTATCCCTGTTTAATTAAATAATCAATTTATTTGATTAAATCTCTAAAGTATATCTATTAAATTAAATAAATTAAAACCTTATTTGATTTAATCTAACACCATCCCTTTTAATTAAATAAATCAAAATCCTTATTTAATTAGCCTCTTATCATATTCCTCTCTTATTTTATTTAAATAAATCCATAAATCTAAGTCAAATAAGTCACATCATCTAATCTCTTGTTAAATTAATTAACCCTTGATTAATTTAACCTCATCTCATTCACATCCTCTAGATAATGCAAGTTGCACATGAAAATAGATTTAATTCATTTATTAAATCTCTATTTTCCTCACAAGGCATCTTTTGGAATATTCTCTCAATTTGAATTCAAAAATTCCAAGTCAACATGTACATCCAACAAGGCAATAAATTCATCTTACATGTCCTTTGCCTTGAGCCAAGTGGCATTTATTGCATTTTTCCTTCCCTCTTGCATGTCATTTCAACAAATTTGAATTTCAAATATTGACATTTATTGGCACAAACCCCAAATCTTGCACAACTATCATCCATTCATAGCTTGACAAGTGGCATCATATCATTGGGTGAATGTTAGTCCACATTGCTCAAATTTGGACATTCATCCATCTAAGAATTCTATAAATAAAGAGCTCATATCCTCATTTCATCATCCACAATCCAAACAAAGTTACCATGCTCAAATATCTCTTGAATTTCATCCATTATCATTGAGTCATAGCTAGGTTTTGCAGATTTTTGGCTTGGAGTCTTCATTCTTCATCAACAAAGTGGATCAATCTCTTCAACATTCAAAGCTTGCATCTTAGGAATTGGGAAAGGGCCAATTTTCACATCAAATTGGCACCAATTCCCCCATGGGATCATGAGTTTGCATATCTAATTAGGATTTAATCTTTGTTTTATCATTTTCTTTGTGTTCTTCACTATTTCCATTCCTAGTTTGAAATTGTAAATGGATTTCATGGGGAATCCTTGTTTTGGCTTGCATTATCTAACTTGAGGTGTTTTCTCTTCTTGTTTTGCAGGTACCAAGGTTGGGGTTCGCACAGAATGTAGGAAAACTTGGGTTCAAAATGTATTTGTAGACTCACTCTTCGACATATCAGCCTTCGAACGTAGTCAATTCATTGAACATGTAAAATGTGAATCAAATATAGGAGAATATTAAATAATAATTTATTGAAATAATTTGGAAGGGTAATAATTGGCCATTTTGGATGCCTTGGAGTAAATGAATGTTTAATAGGTCATGCTTGGTGATTGTGTACATTCAATACAATAATTGATCAATCAAATACTTTATTGAAATAATATTGGAAGGGTAGTAATTGGATTTTATATGAATGGATAAGTGAAACTAGTTATAGTAGAAATTTTGGTGACTAGTACAATATATTTTAGGATATGACTTACAACTTAATGTAAGAGTATGACTATAATTTCATTTAAATGCACACCACTTAAATGTATTCATAAAATCATGCATTTAAATGAAATTATATCTAGTTGTAAGCCATATCCTAAAATACATTGTAGGCACCAAAATTTCTACTATATAACTAGTTTCACTTATCCTTTTACATAACTCCAATCACTACCCTTAGTAATTGGAGTTATGTGAATGGATAAGTGAAACTAGTTATAGTAGAAATTTTGGTGCCTAGCACAATGTATTTTAGGATATGACTTACAACTTAATGTAAGAAAGTATGCACCACCTAAATATATTTATAAAATCACGCATTTAAATGAAATTATAGATTTTTTTAAGTCATATCCTAAAATACATTGCAGGAACCAAAATTTGTACTATAACTAGTTTCACTTATCCATTCACATAACTCCAATTAATAGCCTTCCAAGATTATTTCAATAAAGTATTTGATTGATCATTTATTGTATTGAATGTACACCATCACCAAGAGTGGTATTATACATTCACTTAGTGAGGCATCCAAAAAGGCCTAGATGTTTGTAATGACAAAATGATAAACACTTAAGACATCAATCATAATAGAATATCTCCTTCTCTAACATGAAGCAGAATTGCACCACACATAATTATAGTGTAGAATTGCTTATGGTTGATTGTAATTTGTAAGTATCCTTAAATACAATATGTCCCTAAATATAAGTTATGCATGATTATCTCCTTATCCCTACATATATAGATGCATTATACTTAATCATACTCTTTTATCATACACTCTTATCCTATATTATACACAATTGCATGATTGTTATTTGGAATTTAGATATACCTTACAATTTTAAATGATAATATGTGAGATTCTTTGTTTAAGACATTAAATTTCCTATGAAGTTAGTCAAATTTAATCCTCATGTCCATAATTCTTAAAGCATTCAAGATTTATTTATTTATATGCTTGCATGTTACTTTTACATTTGAATGTTTCATTAGGATATTTGAGTATCACTTTTTTATAGGAAATTTTTTCTAATCCTACTTTCTCCCTTTTTGCCTCTTTTTCATAGATAGTTGAATGAACTTAAAATTGTTCTTATTTTTACTTCATGATGTTCAAGCTACTCATTGCTCCTATTTTCTATTTTTTATAATTTTCTATGGAGCATCTTACTATAAAAATGGTTACTGTATATTTTACTTTTAGAGAATCAAATAAGTACATATTTGTTATTTTTTTTGTTTTAATTAAATGTGTAGATATTTGTATCTATATAGACATGGTTGATGATCAGGAATCACAACATTCCACTCAGTCTCAGAAGAAAGCTAAGGATAGGTCTAATTTATATAATGATAGCATTAGGAGATTAGAGAATGCTTTGAGATGTTTGGACCAAATAATACAAAACTCCCCTAATCTCCCTAATAGAGATAGATTAGTTAGGATTAAACAGGAGATCCAACGTATGATTCAAATGATTCAATCTTATAATCCTTATGATGAGGTCAACACTGAGGATTTTTATAGGTCCCTTGTCAGTAGTGTTATTGGCACTATGAAAATTGATTCTCTTTCTACTAGAGTTTCAACACATAATGTGCACAACATGTTCCCTCATTATATGGGACAAAAAAAGTTAGAGGATATGTTGTTACTAGATGTGAGATGAGCTTGTTGCTCTGTTTATATATCCTAGATGGATGGAATCCCATCATAGATGGCCTCATAATGATGATTTTCCACTTTATTTTTGTAAACAACTATATGTTGAGTTTCATTTAAGGTTAGATGTGGACTACACATCTATTCCTTCACATGCTAGACAGGGAAAAGGGAGGTTTGTTGAAAAATTTCAATTTAGATGTGCAAATTTTCCACTTCCTGTCAACAAGAGGGCATTAGTTGGTCCAAATCTTTTGGTTCTTCCAAAACATTTGGAACTAGCAACAACAAGAGGTGTAGCAGTAACACCTACTAGATCTGACCTTTTTGATAGTATTGTCATGATTGCTACTCATGTTGATTAGATGTCATCTAATCATGTAGGTAGATAATTATTACATCTACAGATTAGCCTTCCTCCCATTGAGGCTACATCTTCCAATTATGATCCCTACATTTGTGCAAAGCTACCATCACCGTTAGATGTGGCCCAGATGAGTGAAGCCACTCTACGTAATGTGTGTTCAATTTTTGTTGATTTACTATCATCATACCAATCTATTGGTGATGAGTATGGGATTCCTTTAGATTTTGTACCATCTCATATTAGATGAAATTTTGGTAGATAGTCAGGTTAGAGTGAGTTAGCTTCACAGGATGATCAACATATTCTAGACCAGCCTATAGTCCTTGCACAACATCGGGTTGAGGTTACTGCACATGATGTACATGGCACATACAACTCACTTCTCTTTGACATTGGTCATTTACCTAATATAGGTGTCCCTAATGTGACTATGCATTCTCATGACATTAGTGACATTAGTAGAGTACTCTAGCATGAGACATAGTTACTTTCAAATAATCTATATATTTTCCATTCTAAAAATTCACATACATATCTAAAATAAAATTGATTTTAAAGTAGTTCTCACTCTTCATTGAAATATTGTATTTTTAAATTTCTAACAATATGAGGATTTGTCATGCTTTGGAGATTTGGAGCATGTAGATGATCCTATGCATGGTACATTTTAGGTACATTTATAATATTTAAAGTACTTGATACATTCAAACATTGAAAGTACAAAACTTTAATATGACTTTACATTTACACATGTACATTAAATTAATTAATGTACTTTATTGTGCAAGGAAGTAGATTAGGACATGGATTGAGAGAGGCATTGGGCCATGGATCCAGAGAGAGATCAAGACATGGATCTAGATAGGGATTAGGAGAGAGATCAAACAATAGTCATACTAGGCATCCTCCATGTTGACTTGTTTTACATGCAGACACATGATTTGTTATACATTTTATATTGTGATTTTTCACATTATGGTTCTTAGATGATGATCTTCACATTATATACATTTTACATTATGGTTCATTTTATTATGTTTTACAGTATATACATTTTACATTATGGTTTCACATTATGGTTCATCTTATTATGTTTTACAGTATATATACATTTTACATTGTGGGTTCACATCATGGTTCATCTTATTATAGAAATAGAAATTCTTGAAGCTAATTAAGGTTTTGAGTTGGAAAAATTTAATATTCTTGCTCACTTTTAATCTATAAAAAAATGAATTAATATAATGATTTTTGGTTCAATAAGGTAGTTGGGAATGGCGGGTTGAATAATCAGGGCTTTACAATGGTTGTTTTCATGAGTGGGTATGGATAATTTGTTACATGGTTTCAACTTGATTTTTTGTTTTGTGAAAGTATTGATTTATATGTGTTCTGGAATATGATCCAAGTGCTTTGTCCAGTAGCTAGTGCATCTTAGAATTTTGGATATGTTCTAAGGGTTTTGACAACTATCTACACATCAATTATTTAACATTTAACAATAAAACATAATATTAATATTAAAAACCCTAAAATAATCGTATTTTTATTTAATTTTCATGTTGCATTAAAAATTAAGAATAGGTAACTTCCACATTCACTATAAATTCACTCAAAGTTATTATGTCATCTTGCTTGAAATTTTTTGAACCCATTTCTATGCTTGAAAATTATAGTTCATTGCTAATTAAAAAGATTTTAGAATTTAATAATCTATAATATTTAGAGATATTGATTTAGGTGCCTCTTTTCATATGAATTCACATAGGAAGTGTTACATAAATTATATATAATATTATGGTGGAGAGGTCTAATTAGGTGAAGAAAATTATCATAAGATCATTATTAAGGGTAATATAACACTAATTTTTAGTGATGACACAATTAAGACACTATTTGATGTGTCGCACATTCATGGTTTAGCCAAAAATAATATTTAATATTTTAAGATGAAAATATTGTGCATATTATTTATGATAACCATGGTTAAAAATTGGTTAGGGGAGATTTGGTTTTAGAAAAGGGTATTAGGTATGGTAATTTATTTAGATTGGATGGTACTACTTAATCTAACTATACCATGACTTTTGATCATGTAAATGAATTAGTTGATATGCCAATGTTTTGACATCAAAGATCAGACCACATCTAGGTGAGAAAGGATCAAAAACATTGAAGATTAAATATATAGGTCAGATTGTGTGTTTCATAAGCAAAATAAAGTTAAATTCTCATATGCAAAATGAATTTTAGTGTTAATTCATATATCTTAGAAACCATCTATATTATGCCATCTTCATTGGTGATTTTTCAAGAAAATATTTGGTTTATTTTCTTAGGCACAAATATGAATTTTTAAGCATAAGGAATTTAAGGTGCTTGTGGAAACTCATAAGGAAAAAATAAAAGATTTGAGATCAAATAACATGGGGGTATATTTATATAAATAATTTGAATAATTTTGCAAACATAATTAGATTGTAATTTAATGGAAAAATATTCCATATACATAAAAATGGTGTAGCTAAGATAATGAATATAATATTAAAGGAATTAAATAAAAGTATGTTAATTTGTGTTAATTTGAAGCAAATTATTTGGGTGTAAGTTGTTAATTTTTTTTGTTATTTGATAAGTGATGTAGTGCCCCTTAGGTGGTTGGGGATTTGGTAGAGGCACGCGATGTTTCTCTTGTGGTCAGTAGGGTCACATTGCTAGATAGTGTCCTCAGAAAGGAACATCTGGTTATAGTTAGAGGTCACCTACTTCAAATCCAATAGTAGGAGATGCAAGAAGATCACATAAGGTGTTTGCTATGGTGGATAATCACTAGGCCGAGCACTAGGGTTTAGTTGGAGAGACTTTTGATAGAGGACGAGCAATGTTCTTTGGAAACCGTGCACGTCTTGCAGCATCGGGAATTGACCCTCGGGGGGTGAGTCATGGTCCAGGTGAGGGTCCAGTGGGATCCTAGTGTCGAGTCTTCTGTGTCTCAGGAGGATGTATCCCAAATGCGTGAATGTTACCCATTTCTGTTTGTAGGCTTCTAGGAGTAAGCTTGGTCCTAGGGGGGAGGATGTAGTGCCCCTCAATTTATTTTCTGCTTCTAATAGTGACTTGTTTCTATTTAGACATTATGATGCATTGCTTGATGTTGGAATCATTACTATGATGATAGTTGATACTGTTTAATCACTACTGTTTATGTATATGTCATGACTATTTTATGGTTTATTTGACTGAGTGGGTTATTATTACCATGAGTATTATGTGATTCATGATGTATGTTCTTATCATGATTTTAGTATTTGATTATTGTGAATTGATGTATTTTGGTGAAGGGGAACATGGACACATCACTTGCTTGTGAGTGCCTTACGATGTTGTGATTTTCCCTTCACGGTGTGTTTACGTGCTTGTTTATGTACATGTTCAACCATGTGATTGGCTATAGGTTACAGGTACTAGGCAGTGAATCCACTTGAATTTTTAGGTTTTATTGTACCTTATACCCAATGGAGATAGTTGATTCAGAGATAGTGACAGGTCCCCCATGTTGAGCCATCATCCTTGATGAGGATGAATGTTTGTTTTCCATTTCCTGTCTGTGTGGTGAGTTCAAGTTGTTTTGTTGATGTTAATGTCGTTTGCTTTCTATTTTTCCTTGCGGTCAGGTACTAATGGGTAAATAGTCCATTTGTGTTATTTGCTTGATTGATGCTATGATGGATTTTATATTAGATGAAAGAGTATTGTGGATAAAGGTATTCAATAATTTTAAATAAATGTTTTAATATAATTTGTAATTTTAATAAGTAAAATAGTTTTAATGTTTGTTTAATTTAAATAAATTAAAATTTATAGTTTAATAAAGAAATAATTAAATAAATATGTTATTTTTTTTATTGTGCAAGCAATTTCAATGAAGGGATTAAATTAATAAATTAAATATTCAATAGTTGAATTAATTTTATGTGCAACTATAAGTGTAATGCCCTGCCACGCAACCATAGGGGAAGTTGCAATTTACTACACAAACGAATTATTATTATTATTTTTAAATAAGAATAATTAACATGCAATTTCACTAATCATTTGCCAACAACCCCTAAGGTTACGAGAGTGAGTTACTTAAACCCAAACAAGAAACATTAAATAACCATATCATTTAATTACTTGACAATTAAGTTCACATACATTCCAAATAAGATTAATTCCTTCAAGAATCATAAATACCACATGATTTCAAATAACAATTAATTTACAATAAGATAACAACACTCATTCCCCGAATGAGATAAATCCAATAATCATGATTACATATTAATTACTTAACAATTAAGTTCACATACATTCAAAATAAGATTAATTCCTTCAGGAATCATAAATACCACATGATTTCAAATAACAATTAATTTACAATAAGATTACAATGCTCATTCCCCGAATGAGATAAATCCAATAATCATGATTACATATTAAAAATTCCACCTCGATAACAAATGAGGGGTAATGAAATACAATATACAACTGAAAGGATAAAGCATGACATGAAACTAGTCCCACAAGCTCTCCAACTAGAAACCTCGTCCACATGAACAAGAAGACGACCCAACAGATTAAGGTGCACGTTCCACCCAACCATGTGATACCCAAAGGCTCACCCCCCATGCTAGGAGATAGTAACCAGGAATCCAACACAAGACCATCTACCACTAGACATATTCTAAAACATAAACTGAACTGAAACAACTACAACCACAATATCACTTAACACAAAGTTACAGTGCTTCCAGAGAACAAGGTTCATGAACATGATCTGTACACCACACAATAACTGACTCACTGCTGACATATAGGAAGAGTGTCATACATAAATTTCCATGAGTTACCCTAGCTCAACCTTCCTAGGCTACCGGACCCCCATCCTGGGTTACCCTGGCTTGCCTCTACCGACTGCCAGACCCTCATGCAAAACTATGCGTCTTGTCTCATCTCGAGCCTTATCAAACACATGCTTCATGAGAGAGGCATTCATTATCTTTATTAGTGTGAAAGATCCCCATTAATTCTTTTAAATTATCCCTTGATTAAACCCTAGGTGAGTTACCCTGGCGCCTCTTTGTGTGCCGGACCCCCACAAAGAGCTACTCTCCTATCAACAACACACACGGTACAAAACCACAATCCAATGGGTAAACTAGATAAGATGTCCTCTCCAATCTAAGGAGGCAACGCATAACAAAACCCACTCCAAACACTTGGAGGAATACGAAATACAAAGTCCACTCCTTCCGAAGGAGGTACATACCACAAAACACTCCTAAACTCAAGGAGGGCACAAACCATTCCCGTTCGTGAAAACTGGGTACAACAACATAATACAACTCTACACATTTCCCAAGGCGATTCGTAAATCGAACCACTACATGAAACATCCCAAACTAGAGAACTCCTCTAGAAGACTTACTAGACAATCAACCCCATTTGCCCAACATCGAGAAGGAACAAAACCTCATTTAAAAAGCACTTCCGACAACTTAATAAACTAATGTTCGAGTTTCCTAAACCCAAGCCAAGCACTGGTATAGTACAAGAATTCAATTTAAATAATTAGCATTATTCATTCGTAATCAAAATAAAACAAATCACTTGGCACAATTGAAGAATTTAAATATAATATTTTAATTCTATTTGCTCAATCATAAATAAGGATTAAAATCATCTTTATAAACAAAGTCATTTGTTTCCAACGTCCACTTTAAATAAATCAACTTTTGCTTTTATTACATAACAATAATCATCTTGAAATAACCTATATTTAAATATAATCATATTATAAATATACATATAGATATATATACTTAATGTATATACACACATATATATATATGTTGAATATATAATTATTATTTAAACATATTAATATTTTATATCAACCGATTAAAGAATTTCCATATGAAAAATTATTTTCAATTATCTAAAATATATATATATATATTAAAATAATAAAATAATTAAAAAAGAAAACCCATTATATATATAAATATATATATATTATAATAATATATATATAATATATATAAATAAATATATAACAATTTATATAAAAAACAATTTAAATAATTAATAATCCTAACCTACCCATGAGTTGCGCAACCCAAACAGGGGACAGAACCCCTATGTGGGCTGCGAAGCAGCCAGGGCTCCCACGCAGGGGTTGCTGCGCAGTAGCCTCCCTGATGGGGACGCCGCCTGTGGGGCAATGCTGGGCGCTGCCTCCATAGGCAGCGCCTCCATTGGGGTGGTTGTGGGGTAGCCCCCACCCCCACGAAAATCAAAATCAAAATTTCAAATGTAATTTTATTTTAAAAACAAAGACCCTCCTTTGCCTTTGACGGATTTCACAACCCAGAATTTTTTTTTTATAAATAAAACTCTTCCAGCTCGTACTTAAAAAAGAAAATTGCAATTTGGGGAAGGAGTTTTTGGTTGTGGCTTTACTTGGATTTGTGAAGGAGATTGAAATTCTTGCTTGAGCTGGATTCAAAAAAGGAATTGAAAACACCATTTTAAAAGTCTTCAAGCTTTGGAGAAAAACCAAGTTCCTTATTTGATTTAATTTTGTTTTCTTTCATTTTGAAATGAATTTCAATCTGTATTATGCTATTGAAAAATCCTTGAACTGCTGTTTGGAATTTCAATTAAAACCAATGTCAATTTGTTCAATATTTGCAATCATCTGTTGAATTTTTTTGGAGAGGAAACAAAACAAGAATCACACAAAAAAAAATTGAAAGAGAACCAAGAGAAATTTGCTCTTCAAACTGAAATTTAAAACCTTGTTGTTGTGTTGACAAATTTATTTTTATTGCAAAATTTCTGAAGAAAAGTTGCATGATTTACTCTAAAACTAATGGAATTTGTTTATATATACATACATATGCATATATATATATATATATATCTATATGTGCTTATATAAGTATGAGTTGTAAGAGTTTTATTTAAAATATATATATATATATATATATATATATATATATATATATTTTAAAACTTTGTTAACTCCATAATCATACTTATATATATTATATATATATATATATATATATATATATATATATATATATATATCTATATGTGCTTATATAAGTATGAGTTGTAAGAGTTTTATTTAAAATATATATTTTTTCTGGGCTATGAAATCCGTCAAAGGCAGAGGAAGGTCTCTGTTTTTAAAATAAAATTATATTTGAAATTTTAATTTTGATTTTCGTGGGGGTGGGGGCTGCCCCACAACCGCCCCAATGGAGGCGTTACCCCCACAGGCGGCGTCCCCATGAGGGGGAGGTTGTTACGTAGCAACTCCTGCGTGGGAGCCCTGGAAGCTTCGTAGCCCACACAGGGGCTGCGTACCTTGTTTGGGCTGCGCAACTCATGGGTAGGTTAGGGTTTTTAATTATTTAAATTTCTTTTTATATAAATTGTTATATATTTATTTATATATATTATATATATTATTATAATATATATATTTATATATATAATGGGTTTTGTTTTTAACTATTTTATTATTTTAGTATATATATATATATTTTAGATAATTGAAAATAATTTGTCATATGGAAACTCTTTAATTGATTGATTTAAAATATTAATATGTTTAAATAATAATTATATATTCAACATATATAAATGTTTGTATATACATTAAGTATATATATCTATATGTATATTTATAATATGATTATATTTAAATATAGGTTATTTCAAGATGATTATTGTTATGTAATAGAAGCAAAAGTTGATTTATTTAAAGTGGACATTGGAAACAAATGACTTTATTTATAAAGATGATTTTAGTCCTTATTTATAATTGAGCAAATAGAATTAAAATATTAAATTTAAATTCCTCAATGGTGCCAAGTGATTTGTTTTATTTTGATTATGAACGAATAATGCTAATTATTTAAATTGAATTCTTGTACTATACTAGTGCTTGGCTTGGGTTTAGGAAACCCAAACAATAGTTTAATAAGTTGTCGGAAGTGCTTTTTAAATGAGGTTTTGTTCCTTCTCGGTGTTGGGGAAATGGGGTTGATTGTCTAGTAAGTCTTCCAGAGGAGTTCTCTAGTTTGGAATGTTTCATGTAGTGGTTCGATTTACAAATCGCCTTGGGAAATGTGTAGAGTTGTATTATGTCATTGTACCTGGTTTTCACAAACAGGAATGGTTTGTGCCCTCCTTGAGTTTAGGAGTGGTTTTGTGGTATGTACCTCCTTTGGAAGGAGTGGACATTGTATTTCATATTCCTCCAAGTGTTTGGAGTGGGTTTTGTTATATGTTGCCTCCTTAGATTGGAGAGGATGTCTTATCTAGTTTACCCATTGGATTGTGGTTTTGTATCGTGTGTGTTGTTGATAGGAGAGTGGCTCTTTGTGGGGGTCCGCAACACAAAGAGGCACCAGGGTAACTCACCTAGGGTTTAATCAAGGGATAATTTAAAAGAATTAATGGGGATCTTTCACACTAATAAAGATAATGAATGCCTCTCTCATGAAGCATGTGTTTGATAAGGCTCAAGATGAGACGAGACGCATAGTTTTGCATGAGGGTCTAGCAGTTGGTAGAGGCAAGCCAGGGTAATCCAAGATGGGGGTCTGGTAGCCTAGGAAGGTTGAGCTAGGGTAACTCATGGAAATTTATGTATGACACTCTTCCTACATTAGCAGTGAGTTAGTTATTGTGTGGTGTACAGATCATGTTCATGAACCTTGTTCTCTGGAAGCACTGTAACTTTGTGTTAAGTGATATTGTGTTTGTAGTTGTTTCAGTTCAATTTATTTTTTAGCCTGTGTCTAGTGGTAGATGGTCTTGTGTTGGATTCCTGGTTACTATCTCTTGGCATGGGGGGTGAGCCTTCGGGTATCACATGGTTGGGTTGAACGTGCACCTTAATCCGTTGGGTCATCTTCTTGTTCGTGTGGACAAGATTTCTAGTTGGAGAGCTCGTGGGATCTAGTTTCATGTCATGCTTTATCCTTTCAGTTGTATATTGTATTTCATTACCCCTCATTTTTTATCAAGGTGGAATTTGTAATATGTAATCATGATTATTGGATTTATCTCATTCAGGGAATGAGCATTGTAATCTTATTGTAAATTAATTGTTATTTGAAATCATGTGGTATTTATGATTCTTGAAGGAATTAATCTTATTTGGAATGTATACGAACTTAATTGTTAAGTAATTAAATGATATGGTTATTTAATGTTTCTTGTTTGGGTTAAAGAAACTTAGTCTTGTAACCTTAGGGGTTGTTGGCAAATGGTTAGTGAAATTGCATGTTAATTGTTCTTATTTAAAAATAATAATTATTTCGTTTGTGTAGTAAATTGCAACTTCCCCTAGGGTTGTGTGGTGGGGCGTTACAATAAGGCAAGGTGAAAATTATAAAAATAATATCTTGGAGGAAGTTGAGGGTAGTGGTGGAAATAAAATAAAATAATTAAATTAAAAGTAGTGGGGATACAATGGTTGGGGGGAAGTAAATAAATCAGTTAGAGTTAATTGTGAGAGGGGCTTTTGGTTATTTGGTCTCTCGGAAAATGAATCTTGGGAGCTCTATTGTGAATAATCTTTTCCTGTTCTTGGAGTTTTTCTATTATTTGAAAATTTGATTTTAGGTTTTAGAGGATTGAAATTGGGGAAATTCTAGTGTTGGTTGAGATCTTGGCAGTGTGTTGAAGCTACAAGCTGGAAGTGGTGAGCTCTGCAAGGAAGCTTCCTCTAACAAGCAGGAGCATCAAGGTTCCATCATTTTCCCAGTTTATATTCTATTTAGAAAATGAATTTAAAATGTGCCAATCTAATGAATGTAATTTTTGAGTATTGTCAAAACTCCCTTTGAATTAATTTCTTTGGTATAGTTCTCCATTTCATTATTTGCATTCAAGGTGATTCTTGTTTGAGCTGAATAATTAGAATTTTGTAATACACTGGAAAATGTTGCCAAGTCATTCGACATGCTAGTGTAAATACTTTAGGCCATCAAATTTTTACTACATTTATATCAGTTGTTTGTGCTTCTTTTTATACTAAATGAGGCTATTGTTCTTCATATTTTCCATTCTTATGCCCTATATTTTAGTAGTAATGGTAGCTTGTTTCTAGGCGCCCTATCTGTAAACTCTGTACTCGATCTTCTTATTCTTCTAGTTGTTGTCATATGCGACCTAATTGCCATTGATTTTCCCTTAACTTTCAATTTGTGCATACCCTTCCTTCATTTTGTATGCCTTGTCACTCAGTCGCGACCTTAATTGGGGGTTTCATGTTTTGTATCTATATTTCCTTAGTTCATTATATTCCTTGTTAATTCTTTTTTTTCTTTCATTGGGGCAGACAATAGTGTATAATTCAATGAACTAAGGATAACTAACATTCGAGTTTTATTCATAGTATATTTAAAGTCAAGGAGTTACCTTTACCACCACTTAGGAGAGTTAGTTGATTCACCTTGCATGCAAATATTTTTGATCTTTCTATTGAATCAATGACTAAATTTTGCTAGGCGTCCCTATGTAAACATTATTTTCGAGTGTTGAAGCAAAAGAGGAGCTCAAGTTCAAAACTTAAGTATAGGTAATATTGGTAGGAATAAATTGTGTTAAATTGTGCCTATTACTAATGTTCTATCTCGTAGCTTTTTTTATCTTAAGGAGTCTTAATTTTCATTGTATATGGCTCCCAAATCACTTGACAAAATTTTTCAATGTAAACAAATCGAGTCCTAAAATTTCAATGGAGAAATGCCTACCATTTTAGTTAATACATTATTCTTCTTTCATATTCAATCTTGGGGGTTTCATACTACAAATTGGTTTCTAGTTTGGATTTCAAGGTAACCAAAAGGAAACACCATATACTGGTCGCGAGCATGCAAATAAATAGAGTTTTGATTCTATTTGTTAGAGGCTCTGCCCCACGAGTATTGACATTTAGTTGTAAACTTTTATTGATTGGTCAATAATCAAAATTGTAAATTTAACTGCCTCAAAAAGTCATAATGTATGTAGCCTAGATAAATTATTATTTATTCAATTTATCTATCATAGGCTTCGACCGTTCAAGGTTAGAAGGAAAAATCATTTATATATATATCAAAATTTGAGATGCAATTTCAGGATTTACTTATGTAGAGGGAAGTAATCTTCACCAACATTAGAATGATGAATATATAGTTGTTAGTTGCCTTCACCAGGACTTGGAGAAGAAGGAAGTTTATTCTTCAATATGATTTATGCTCTCCAAGCACTCGTGACACCACCATCAATGATATGTGTGTTGCTTGATCTAGGGCTTGGCCCAAATGGAAGTTTATTTTGCAACGTTGTATTCTACTTAAGAGGAAGTTTGATTTGCTTCAAATCGGATAAGCTCTTTGTAGGCTCTATGTTCACCTCTAAGCTCGAGTGCTTCTCTTTCACAATACTAATTTAGTTAAAGGTTTACACTGCACAAATAATTTTCTTCAGAATTCCCCTTCCTTTTGCATTTTCAACATAAAATATGCAATTGTTTAATATAGTTTATGCCATGTAGAAGTGTAGATGATGAAATAAATAAGGAGATTCAATTATTCTCTTTGGTTGATAATTTGTGAGATGATGGCTTAAATTTTATTTGTTTATTAGCAAAACACATATGTTGAATTGAGAGATTTCAAGGATATATATATATACATATATATAAATGTGTGTGTGTATTTATACTGATCTATGTGTACCTATATGTATATATATATATATATATGCATATATATTTATATATATGGATATATACAAATAAATGTATTATGATTATAAAAAAAGTGTATTTTTTCTTATAAGAATTAATTGATTATGTGTAGTCCATTGATGTATATCAGTTTATTATTTTGTTGACGGCATTATGTTAGTCAATATACCAAACGTACACGTGCATATATAAATGTGTGTGTGTATGAGTGTGTTTGTTTAAGTATTCATGTACATGTGTCATGTTTACTTGTAAAAGTATCTTGTTGCCTCTATGTATTTCTAATTAAATGGATGAAATAAATGAATATGTGGTTTTTGTTGATGGTGTTTTTTCACCTTCTCAACACAGGAAATTCATAGGTGCATTACCTCTCTTAAAAGGCAATTTCCAACAACAAGTTGCTGAAAATTACCCCAAGGTCTCTCGGGTGTCAGGTCTTGACAATGATTGAAATATATTAGTTGGTTGATGTGTTTTGTTGGTATCACAAGGTGGTCTTATGTATGAGTTACAAAGCATGGGAAGTTGTGTCTACAAATGTAGTTTTAGAGTGTTGTAAGTGAACAAATAGTGGCTACCCACTCAAAACAACAAGCTGAAACCCACCAATTTCATTTGATTTGGCTTCATGGTGATGCTTGAGATCCTACTCTAACCAAGGACTAAAAGAAATAGAAAAAGGGAAAGGGTTGAGAATTTTTTTCTAAATCTAAGCTATGAATGAACAGTAACAATGGAGGTTGCTACAATAGACAAGCTTCCTAAACTAGGTTTTGCTTGGCCAAGAGGAACCTATAGTCACACAAAACTAGTGCAATCTTCTAAGGACTACAGATTTTCAGATTGCACACACACACATCATGGACATGCAATTGAACTAAGTTGGAACAATGAAGTAAGGAAGCTCATACTAGCTTTACAAAGTGATTCATCATCAACAAATCACAAAAAGCATGAGTTGAAAATTCATCAAATACTATAAGAGCAAGCACCATTGTCACTTCCACTCAAGAAACTAACAATTAAAACTAACATGGAAGTAGAACCATGCATGCATAATGAACAAACTCAAAAGAAACACCCATAAATCATGCAATGTTGCTTTCTATTGCTGCATATTTCCTTTACACCGATTCTCCAACCATTTATAAACAAAGGGGAGACCCCTATTTTTAGTTTTCCAAAGCCCAAATGAATGGCTAGGATTAATTTGCATTATGTGGCTCAAATTTTCTTTACACTAGGGTTTCACCTACCCCACAATATTCAAAAATTTAAAATATAGCTTTTATATTTTCCCTATTTTGTCTTTTAGTGGCTAGTCACTGTAGCAATTTTGTCTTCTAGTTGATTGCCCTTTTGTTGTAGCTGAAATTGTTCAAAAGTTGCCTTCTTGTTGGTGCATTTGTAATATACTTCAACCAATTAAGTGCATTATTTTACAGATTGGTGTTTCTGAGAAGTAGATATACCGCTTCTGATCTGGATGGATAGCTCCTAACAATCATCATCATTGGGTGAAAAATAAAATAACTCCTTGTTCCTTTGAAGGTCATCCTTTGCAGTTTTTTCACTAACTTCCTTGACACAAGCCTCCTTCTAATGCCAGCTCTGTTGATGGGTGCTACAAGGAAAGGTGGGCATAAAATGAATGGTGATAGGAGCTATGTGCTTTACCTTGTTTAGATTTCTCAATGGGCCTCCCCAACGAACCTGCGGTAGGTTCGATGAATCCTGCATACATGAAGTGCAGTAAGTGATTTCATATATAAATTAAGGAAAATGTTAATCAAATCCTACAAATTCCTTGTTAGATCCACCCATGCATCATTAAAAGATCATAATATTCATATTTGGAGCTCATTTGGACCATAAAAATAAATGCGGGTTTAGGGGTGTGAGCGCCACAGAGCGAAAGGATGATGAACAACAGATGGCAGATGACAGACAATGAGTGGCAAGGGAATAGTAGATGATAGATGACGATGGTGGATGGTGGGCGGATGGCAGGTGGACAGCAGTGGTGGAAGATGGCGGATGGGCGATAGTGGCGGACAGAGGGATAGCAGCGCACAAGGAAAGTTGCCACGGACGGTGATGGAGGAACGATAGTAGATGGCGGGCAGATGATAGGCGAATGATGGTGGTGATGAATGATGAACGATCAACAACAGTTGATGGAGGGATAGTGACCCAAAAGGAAATTTCCCATAGATGACGACGGAGGGGCAGTGGTAGACAACAACGACGATGGATGGTGGATGGGAGACAACAGTAGACAGAGGGACGGTGACCCACAAGGAAAGTTCCCACAGATGGCGACAGATGGATGGCGGCCCACAAGGAAAGTTCCAACAGATAGCGACGGAGGGACAGTGGCTCACAAGGAAAGTTCCCATGGATGGCAATAGAGCTATGACAACCCACAAGGAAGTTCCCGCAAATGGAAACAGAGGGACGACGACCCACAAAGAAAGTTCCCAACTTCACAAAACTTAGTAAATTTGAGATTTTTCAATTTTAGCACATGGGAAAAGGGGTAGAAAGAGTGCAAAGACATATTTCCTCAATATTTGAGACATTTTGAAAAATGCAGAAATTTGGAATGCAAAAGTCAGAGGGTCTGCTGCCCTTTTGTAATGGCAATGAGCACACGACAACCCACACATGATGGCCCGCACGAGAATTTTTGTAATGTCTAAACACATGGTAAATTTGATCGAAACCCCTTTAGGCATGTGAAGACACTCACTTTATGGGCCCTAAATGATGAAAATTTGATTTTGCACCCTTTTTGGAAATGCAGAGATTTGGAAGGGGGAAGTTGGAGGGTCTGTCACCCTTTTGAAATGGCAATGAGCACATGGTGTCCCATAAGGAAAGTTTTGAAATGACAATGGAGGGACAACGACCTGCAAATAAAGTTTTGAAACGGTGACCGAGGGATGGCGACCCGCAAGGAAATTTTTGCAACTTCCCAAAACTAACGAAACCTTGGTAGTTCACTCAAGCATCGCAAAAACATCCCAAATCCATAGGAAACTTGTCCCCAAAGTCAAAAAATGAAGGAAAAAGTGAAGCAAGCGAGCAGGGACCAAGTTAGTAGGACCAAGGGAAAAAGCAAAAAAGAAGGGGGGAGGAATTTTTTTCTATTTCAGATTCAAATGCCCTAGGTAAAATGAAGGGTAGGGAGTAGTGTTTATATGCCAATTCCATTAATGTCATGCATTGATTTCTTGGTACGATGGACCTAGGTCAGGTGATATGTGGGAACCCATGCTCGTTTGGATGCTTAATCAAGGGTCGGATGGAGAAACTAAGTGTGGACACCACTATGTGGGAAAAATTTGGGCATCAATCACTACTTAGTGGTGAAACATGAGCATCGACCTACATGAGGTGATCCACAGTTGTGAGTCTATGAGGCTTGGAGGATGCCAAGGAAATGGGCAAAGGGAAACCCGTAGGGGTATTTTTGCAAAAGAAAAAGACTTTATGAAATTCAGGTAGGTGAATCTAGTCAAGAGAAAATTGATCATTCTAAGGCATGTGACCCACTTGGACTCTGAATAGGAGAGCGTAAAGGGAGATGGGAGCAAAAAGAGGGGGTCCCTGCCATTAATAGGGCATGTGTGCAAAAAATGCACAACAATTTTGAAGTTGGATATTTTTACAATCAAATAGCTGAAGTTAATGTATATGGAAAGAGAATATCTTTGAAGAATAGTTAGTTAACATGAAAGGATTACTCGTAAACCTATTTGTGTACTCCATGTTTCTTATGATTATTGTTCAAATGGTGTGTTGGAGTTATTATTCAATTGTGTAAGTCGTTGTGGGAGGTAGTGATTGGAAGTCTTCCAGAGGCTTGGAGAAAACTATGTTATTGGCTTAATATTTGTGTTGATTCTAGAATTTGGTTGGTGTGATAATTGCTAAGCGTTATTGTGGGAAATTAGCCATGCTTTATTTACTTGCTTTATGGATGATTCTTGAGTGGGATGGTTCATTCCTCACCTTCATGAAGGTTGATGTGGTTTTGCAATTTGAGCATGATGGCTTTGCCTTGTTGATTTAGTTGGGTTTATAGTTGTAGAAGGGGGAGTGGCTCTCAATGGGGGCTGATGCACAGAGTGGCATCTAGGACAACCCATGTGAGAATTTCCTAATCAAGTGATAAGCCAATTAGTTAGCTACAGGGTTGGGTATAATTTCACTTTAACTAAGATAATTGGATGCCTCACCCATGCCTATAGTGCTCGTTTAGGCTAAGGATGGGTTGGGAAGGTCTAGTTGGCAAGACCCATATCCTTGTCCCCACAAAAAAAAATTGGTCTTGCATGTGTCACCCTATGGGGCCAACATTGAATGTAAGACTGTCAGGACAACCATAGATGGGGGTAAACGTCTAGAGGAAGACTGTCAAGAGAACCCATGCTAGGACCATGTGATGACACTCTCCCCTACTACAACCTAACTTTCCCTTGACTTGCATTTACATGTTATGTATGTGTGTGCCTTTGGAAGCAGTGTTACTATTATGTTGTGATATGT
Source organism: Sequoia sempervirens (assembly GCA_007258455.2). Taxonomy (NCBI): domain Eukaryota; kingdom Viridiplantae; phylum Streptophyta; class Pinopsida; order Cupressales; family Cupressaceae; genus Sequoia; species Sequoia sempervirens. The sequence continues at coordinate 339,193,068 of VDFB02270651.1, read as the reverse complement.
TGTCCTTTGCATGTTGGAATCCTTTATAGTCTTGTTATGTTAGTTGATTGTCACCTTTTTGTCATTGTGATGGTGGGATCCTTTGCTATCTTCTAGCATGGGAGGTGGACCTTAGGGTTCCACATGGTCAAGTGGAATGTGCCTTATACTCCATTGGGTTCCCTCTACTTGTTTGTGATTGTGGTGATGTCTCCTAGATTGAAGACTTCTGCATTTGTACCAGTTCATGTGGATTGTTACTCATGTACTTGTATTGAACCATAAATCTGATGTAACATATCATACTTGTTAGTGTAGGTTTTTTATTCCTTATTATAAGGTTTTTCCTACACATTTTATTTAAGCTTGATTAGGTTAATAAAGCATGTTTAATTAGGAGAGAGGATTATGAGGTGTCACCTTCCTACATGTGAGCATCCATTAGCTATCTTGGGAAGATACTTTACTATCTTTAGTACAATAGATGGTTGCTCCTCATTGGTTGGTGTTGCCACCTCATCCCTCCCTCTAGTCTATATAAGCATGCTACCAAGCTTGTTTATTCATTCAATAGTTGGAGATAGTAATTTGATGCTATTTTGCCTTGGAGCACTTTGCATTAGTTTTCTCTCAGTATCACTGTTATGTTGTTCATTTTATTTGCATTTTATAGTTTATTTGATCTATCTCTTTCAATTCAATTATGGGTTGTAATTTGTTTCTCAGATTTTAACATGGTATCAGAGCAAGTTTTGTAAGGTCAGATTTTTTATAGAGATCTTGTAAAATCCTATATACTCTTCTCTTGTGTTTTATTTAACGATCTGGAGAATTGTAAAGGATTTATGAAGATCCAGTAATCTTGTTTCTGTCAATCGACTTGCATACTTTGTGTTTCAATAAGTATTGTAGGTTGCAACATGCTTTGCTTGTCTTAGATAGCTGATAGATCCTTTGCATGTCATTTTTTTGGTTGCTGGAGTCATTTTTTGTTGCTAAAGGCATCTGATTTACATTTGATCTACATCTTCTATACATAATCAGGAAAAATGCCTTCTAAGTTTTCTTCACCACATCAAAAAACCATCTGGGTATCTTCTATTTTTTGCATGTAGCTTATATATTTTGCAGAATCGAACTTGGAAAGCTACAGCAGACCCCCTCTCCATTGGCAGTTTCAATTTGAAGACAATTTTCAAATTCTTTGTTCTTGCTCATGTAGACTCTGTTTTTCATGAATTTTTTTTTTGATCTTGGCTATTTTTTCGTTCTTTATACACTAGTGCAGTCATTTTTTGATTTGGATGTAGAGATTTTCTAGAAATTATGGATTCTCATTCGTGACATCGTGCAATCCTCATTTTGGGAACTTCGAAGAGGCATAACTTTTGCATAAGACCTCGGATCAAAGTGATTCTTTTTTTGAAAGTGAATGTTTTTTTGTGTAACTTGCAGTGGTGTTGTTTATTTTATTGGGTATTGTGCCTAAGTTGTATTTTCATCATATGCTTCTTTTGAGGATCTGTAATAGCATTGAGATCAAGGCCACTTAGTATTTCTTCCTAGTGGTAATTGTAAACGCACTAAATATAAAGTGCCAAATCAAATTTTTTGGGGAGGGCTAATTTTTGATATAGTGGAAACGGGGAGTTCATTGTGTTGACTCTTGTTTGCACATATTCTCTTTTTCACACATGCTTTTATGCACATGGTTAAAACATTTTAATGGGGTTAATTGTATTCATGAACTGAGATAAAGTTCCATTATTGGGGTTTAATCATGGATATTAGTAATGAATCTCACAAATCTGTTGTAAGGCTAAATTCAAAGAACTATTTTTCTTGGAAGAAAGGGATAAAGAATCAATGCCTTGAGCAAGATCTACTACCCTATCTCCTTAGACTCGTTCCTGAGCTAACGACTATGATAAAAAGAATGCATGGTTTAACAACAATGACATGGTCTATGGACTAATATGTATTACTATATCTGAGGATATCTTGCATCATATTGAGCATACTGAGTGCCCTTTCCCTGCATGGACCATCATCCAACAATTGTATGGAGACATTGAATATTCATCTAAAAGTGATGGTTCCTTGGATGACCAAGCACCAGTTGAGATTCATGATGCCTCTTCTCAAGTGGAAATATCTTCATTGGATGATCAGTTTATATGGTTGAAATTCATTGATACCCCTTCACCATCTACTATTGCTACTTTAGATTCTAGTGTTGCTTCTTTGAAAGTTTCTAGTGATTCTTTGTAGCAGGACATTCATTGTCTTTCAGATTCAGCTTTGGATGATCTCTTGACAGGTATTTCAAACTTGTTTATAGACACATATTGTAGATTTGGGAGACACTATTGATGATATTCATCTTCTATTTGATGAAGTTTATTCTTTTTCAGTTGTTGTGAGGGAACACTTTGGCCCTCCTCTTCATTCTCTACATGATCATTCCCTACAGTTTGACATGAGTGTGGATACTTTGGATCATCATTTGGAGAAGACATCTTCAGAGGAGATACTTGAGTCTTTGGCTTATGCTCTACATCAATCTCTAGGAGATTCTGATTTGTCATCTTCAGTAGTGTCGCCTAGAACACCTGATTTGATTGTGGCAGCTTTTAGCATCGACATGGGAATAATTGAGTCAACTTCAAAGACTTCACTCCTCTTGCATGTTATTCCTACATATTCCTTTCAGAAGTGGGGAGAAAGTGTGCATACACCTTTGGTTGTGTTTCTTCCTAAAGGGAGGAATGTTGTTCGACAATCGTGGACCATCTTCTACATCCAGTTTCAAGCATCTACCATTGGATCTCTTTGGGGGGGATTCTTTGTCCTTCCACCTCTTTCTACTCTCTCTATTTTGGGGGGGTATTTTCTCTCTATATTTAGGGGGGTTATTCCTCTTATGGGGGGGCTTCTCTTTGGGGGGGGGATTTCATTGTACATGGGTACCTCATCAAGCTTGATTTGTCGAGACCCATCTCTATACCCACCTAAGCTATGCTTAAGGGGGGTGTTAGTGTAGGTTTTTTATTCCTTATTATAAGGTTTTTCCTACACATTTTATTTAAGATTTCTTAGGTTAATAAAGCATGTTTAATTAGGAGAGAGAATTATGAGGTGTCACCTTCCTACATGTGAGCATCCATTAGCTATCTTGGGAAGATACTTTACTATCTTTAGTACGATAGATGGTTGCTCCTCATTGGTCAGTTTTGCCACCTCATCCCTCTCTCTAGTCTATATAAGCATGCTACCTAGCTTGTTTATTCATTCAATAGTTGGAGATAGTAATCTGATGCTATTTTGCCTTGGAGCACTTCACATCAGTTTTCTCTCAGTATCATTGTTATGCTATTCATTTTATTTGCATTTTACAATTTATTTGATCTATCTCTTTCAATTCAATTCTAGGTTGTAATCTATCTCTTAGATTTTAACAATACTTAGATGTACTCTCCTCACATGTATAGGAGGAGACATTGTTGTTCAAGTGTATCAATGTAATGATAAAAATTGATGTTGAACTCTCTCTTATGTAATGGACTATGTAAAAGATGTTATTGAATATGTAATTAAATGGATTGAATCAATTTATCTCTATTGAATACATGTATGGTTGTATCATGTTGATTGTTCAATTAAAAGAGATGGTTAAATGTAATTTTATATTGTGGATGAAGTTTAATTAAATGTAGTGATTTTCCATTCTTGCTTGTCAGTTAATGGGAATCAGGTAGCATAGTCATGAACCTTAGAGGACTTAGGTTAGAATTGGAGATAATGTTTCACTTATAATCATGTAAATGTTGCACTTTAAAAAAAAAAGGTTTTCGGTTTTAGGTATTAATGCATTGACCTCTAGGGTCTCGTGGCGGGGCATTACAAGTTTCCTATTTCCATCCTTGTTGAAAAGACACCATACAAACTATGGATGGGAAAAAAGATTAAATTGCACATTTGGAGGTGTTTTGCTATAAGGCTTACATTCAAACACCTAGGAAAAAATTCTCTTAGATTTCAAAGTATATTTTATTCATTGGTCATGGTTAAAAAATTTAATGGTATAAGATTTGGAATCTTCCAACTTAGAAAATTATTTATTCTAGAAATATGTTTTGTAGGGAAGTAAGTGTTTTTTGTAGATCTATACAATGAAAGGAAGAGGAGGACACAATACACATTGATATCAAGTTAAGGTGAAGACGCATAGGAAAATAAATAGGTTGGATAAGAAGGAGACAAAAATGAAGAAAAATTATAGGAAAATTTTTAGAAGAATAAAATGAAAGTCTCTATCTTCAATACCTTTAAGAAGGTCCACAAGAGAACATAAACAATTTGAAAGGTATATCTCTCTAATTTTTTATTGTGTACATTTAAGTTAACTAATTTTAATGATGAACTTATATTTGTGAAAGAATCTCTCTTTAAAGGAGAAAAAGTATTGGATAGATTCCATGATAAAGGAGATGACAACCTTGCATAAATCCAAGGCTTGAGATCTAGTTGATTTAAATGAAGGAAGAAAGCTCATAAGTTGTTCTTCACTTGAAAACGAGAAAGTTGTTTATAAATTTTACTATTTTATCTCTGATTCTATGATGTTACATTCATTTAGATGCTAACAAGTATGTGTTTGTGATTCATGATCCAACATAGGGAAGGGTTTTAGGAATTAAGTGAAGAGTGTTCTTAACTATAGCATTTTTTATATCATCAAAATTAAGATCAAAATTATGTGTTATAATTATGCACCAAAGATATCCACAAACATGAGCTTAAACTGGCCTTAAGAAAGCTTTATAGGAAAATAAGATCACCTTAAGAAAGATTTATAGGAAAATAAGATCACAAAAAAGAAAGCTTCATGGGCTACTATTGAATGAAATTATTTCAATTCAACATAAAATAAAAATATTTTCAAATTTAGGTCCAAATGTTTTTTTTTATTCAAGGGGTAAATGCTTTTGACCTAGAGCTATGAACCAGTGAAGTTACAAAGGGGGGACCTCATCCCCAAATGTTACATGTATATATTGTCAAAGAAAATATATATGTACAAAAATATCTTAAAGTTCTTGGTACATATAATTTGGATCCTCTCTATATTTTATTATCTCTAAAATCTTTTCATGGTCTTCAATAGGAAACTTCCACCTTTTTTTGGCATGCCCTCTTTTTGGTAAAGTTTCAAGATTTAATTTTGTTGCTATAACTAAATGACTATAATGCAAAAACTTTTGACCTAACATATAATCAATAAATATAATGTCATTTGTATCTATCTTTGTTTGTTGATAGTATGTGCCTTCAACAACCACTAATCCACTAGGATACTCTTGTCCATCACCATCTGTCATTGATTATGAAATTTTTTATTTTGGTTGCGTACATCTTAGTAGATAGTAATCTACACCTTCTGTATTGTTAGGATCTACAAGAACAACAAAAATATCTCTTGTACATGTAGTAAACCATGCTCAACTTAGGTAGAATATAAATCAATTGTAAGTTAAAATTCAATTAAAAAATTTAAAATTTACTTGAAACAACTAAATCCAATACACATTCATAATCAGTTGAATATAGAGGATCATAGATATCTACAATGTCATTATCTTCAAAAAGGTTTGATGTGGCCACTAATTGTTTTATTTCCCATTGTGAAACATACCCATCTATAATATTCTCACATTGTAGAGTATTTGCATTGTTCTCAATGCAATCAACATAAAAACATGATTTTTCTCTCACTTGAATTACTGGAGGGCTACTATGTCCTACTATCATGATTTGATGCAAACTTCTAATACCACTAATTGTTTGACAATTAATAAGAGTTGATTGATCAATATCTGTAAATTTCAAGCATCCAATTAAAAAGCGTATAAAATTGAGAATTTAATTCATGTACACATTGAAATTCAAAAAACAAATTCATTTATGTACATTTAACTTCCCAAAAAAATTGAGCATTGTATATTGAGTCATGGGAAGAAAAATAAATTTTGCACCATTCAACAATTTTATTTGCATTCCTTATGGCATTACCTACAAGTTCATGTTGGTGAAGTGTCAAGTTAAGAGGTTTTGTAGTTGAAAGGAAAAGATGATCTCAAAAAACATAATTAGATTTTTTCTAAAAAACCATATGGTGTTACCTGCAAGTTCGTGTTGGCGAAGTGCACGCTTTACACATTCTCCAGCTCTATCATGCTCTCCTTTTCCATGTCCACTCTCATAGAAATTCTACAAAAAAATTATGTCACATCTAATATGTTGTTGGCTAAAACCAATTAAAAGCTTTTGCAAACTTAAATCGTCATGTGATGTTACAACCAATTTCATTTAAAACCAAGATAGTAAAAATAAACTATATGTGTACAACATATAAGTCTGAACAAGTTATGTAAACAAATAAACATATAATTTTTTTAAAAAAAATCAACACTTACCAGCACATTCATTAGACCATATCCAATTTTTTGAAGCATCTATTTGACGTTGTCTCAAGTCTTCAAAAAACATTACAAAACAATGGGCTACATAGCTTCTATCATGACCTGTATCATCACTGATATAAAAGTGAACCTATTTGATGATAATTCATTCATCTTTGCTACTTTGTAGACAATCCACATGTTCTTCAGCATGCCTATAACAAAATTGTAAAAATATTGCAACTTGCTTTGAATGATAATATTGACTTTGAATTTTAGTTTGAGGACTAAATGTATAGTTCTTAGAGAAATCAACAATAGAGAGAATACAACCCACTCGAAAGAAATTATTCGAATCACGAAATTGCTTAGATTTCCATCTAGCACCATGAAAATGTTGAATATGTGGATATATGGTATTGCAAATTTTTTTCATATACTCATTATAAGACAATTCACTCTCTTTGAGAACAATTTTTCTGGTCTCAACTCCTGACTTTGTTGAGTATTTATCATATTCAAATCTCTTTTGCATAAATTTCATTGAATGATCAATATTGTCAACTTATAAAAGATTCTTCAAATTTCCACATTCATTGCATATATTTTTTAGACACTGCACTTTCAATTCATTTGAATCTTCTTATTTTTCACATAGAAGAGACTTCACAAATTATGTTGTACTTCTAGGGATGACTATATTTGGATTGATTACTGCCATAGATTTTCTATATGACTGTAGGTGTAGATGAAATTCAACATGATTTTGAAAACAACAAGCCTCATGTATCTTATTTATACATACAAAACTTGGTCGTAGTCTCTCAAACATCCATTGAAAAATATTCACATCTAAAAATTCTTGCCTTCAAAAAGTTCACTTTGTGTTATATCTATAAAATGTTTCGGATGTGAAATTTTTGTACCATCGTCAACTTTTATTTGTATAGTGTCCCTTCTATTGGAAGAAACATGAGAGTGGCTAGTCCAATATTCAATCACATGTTGCTTTACATCTTCTGAGATTTTATCTTTTTGGGGAACCCTACAAATATTTACCCAATTATTCTCAATATTTCCATCTAATCTATTTCTCTTTCTAATATATCTTTGAACAGTTCTCCTAGAAACATTGATTAATAATTGCTTTAACTTGTCTTCTATGTGATAAATTCTTACTAGAAATTACAATCATCAATGCTCTACGTGCAACACTTAAATCAATATCTCAACTCTTGTTTTCAATATAATTCAATGCTTCTTGTAGGTTTTCAACTATTGTTTTCTTTAATGATCCTAATGAATTTTTCTTATTATCAACCCCTAACAACTCCAAAATAGGGGCCATTTCTTTCCTTCTAAATAATTTTTCAAATAACTGTGCTCTTCCAACTAGAGACTTTTCTTCAAAAAATTCACCCCATATTCTTTTACAGTGTAATTTTATCGTGCTTTCAAATAACATATCTTTAGATGAGATATTATTGAAAAGGGATTCCTCATCCATCTTTATAAGATTTTCCATACCAAGGAAAACATTTCTATCACCACCTTCAATTTGTCTTGGTACTTGTACTTCTTGGTCATCAACAATTTCCATGGGTTGTTCTTCAGAAGATGTTCCTTCATCCACATTTCTAGTATCTCTTCTTCGATCAAACAACCTTGTTCATGTCTTTTTATTCTCAATCACAAATTGCTTAGGTTTGAATTCACCTATATACAAAAATAGTGTGCATTCAAGTCTTTTTGATGTTTGTATTGGATAAAGTGTCCCCTAATATCATGGAGGTGTGACTATTTTTTAATCTGAAAACAAGATGTGAACCCATCATTATGTATGTGGAAATTGTTTTTTGGAATCTTCTCCTCTGTGAGAAAGCCTGATTTGATAAAAGTGGATGATCCTAGTTGATAGGATAGTTTTTCCTTATCATTTTTCATGTTAGTCTCTTCTTGATCATCTTGGATATGGATTTGATTCATGGTAGCTTTTGTATCTTCTTCTTTAACTCTATCTATAATAGCTTCTTTATATTCTTGTTTGATGTTATTCATGTCATTTTTTTGATTATCTGTGTCCAAAGGAGGAAAGTGTCTCATTTTGGGAAATGGTTAGCAAGTCCTTGGTCTAATAAGAATTATTAGGGGGTAAGGGTTCATTATAGATGATTTTTTTTTGAGGATTTGGATTGTTAGGGGGTGGGGGAAGTAGTGTGTTATTAGGGGGTTGGGATTTGTTTTGCGGGGTGATATAATTGGTGTGAATATATGAGGTGGGGTGATATTGTGTGGTTATGGTTGGGTTGGTGGGGGCATAAGTGACCCTTAGGTGTGAGAGTGGGGGTAGGTTATTTAGGGGTTGTGTTATGTTTGTGTAAAGAGGGACATTGGTATTTATGATGAGAGGTGTTGTGGTACTTGAGGAAAGTGGTGGGCTGGCGTTGGATGAGATTTTGCTTATGGAAGAGGTTGTTTTTGTTAATGGGGGGACATTATGTTGATTTATGTTATTGGAAGAGGGGATATTGGTAATAATTTGAAGTCCCACAAGATGATTTTCATGCAAGGAGAGAATTCATTAAGAGATTAAAGATGTAGACCTTGGACTAGATTGTAGATTAGGATGACCTTAGGATTGATTTTTTGATGATGTGATTAAGGATGTTTTGTTGGGATTGATGGGATGATTGGTTCAATTGATGAAAAATGACTAAGGATTATGATAAAAATGTGTAATCTAGATCCTTAGAATGGATGATTTAAGATTTCCTTACTTAGGATAGGTAAGTTCCTAAGTAGGGGTAGATGAAAGATGATTTTAAAAAAAATAGAAAAAAGGTAGCCACTCCTTAAGCTAAATTATCGAAGATGAAAATTAAGATAGGAAAGTTCTTAAACTACCCTAAGATTAGGAAGGGTGATGAGGGATCTAGATTTTTTCCTAGTGAAAAATTTTCTTTGCAAAGTGGTGACATGATAAATGTTGATTTTTGGGATAGATCTTAAGGTTGATTTTGGATGATAATGATGAAGAAAATAATGATGTGGGGGAGAGGGAATGATATCAAGCCAAGGTGTGAAGATAATAGGTGATTATAAGGTGATAATAAGGCCAAATTTGGATGGTGGGGAGGGTGAGGAATAGTTTTTTTAAGTGTGAAGATAGGGTAATTGGTGATCAGGAGACAACAAAGTTATAGATTATGTCAGACTAAACCAGGGAGCCCTAGGGGGTTGAATTTTTTGATGTTTTCAAAGGGTATAGCCAAATCCTCAACCCGTTGGTTGATTTTTCTTCATGGGTTTTGCACAAAATGACACTTCAAGCACTTGATCACAAGCCATAAGCTCGATTAGGTATATAGATTAATATGTGTAATGCCCTGCCTTGTAACCTAAAGAATGATGCATTGTCTACGAAGGTGTAATAATTTTTTTAAAAATTATAAATATTAACTTAACTAATTGCAAACATTCTCTAAGTAACGCGATGACATACTACTTGAAAATCCCAAAGATGACAATAGTATTTAACATTGCATATATTTTAATTTTCATAAACTTAAAAACATACATTGAATGAAATTTACATTACATCAATAAAGATATGGGGTACATAAAAGATTCTTTCTTTTCATAACATTTGAATTAACATTACAATACTCATTTTCCAAATGAGGTAGATCAAATAAATGTTTACAATTACATATTACAAATATTCACCTCATTAACAATTGAGGAGTGATACAAATATAAAATTTCCAATGATACAAATAAGGAAGTACATATATCCACATACGAGCTCTCCATCGATGAAGTAATCGTTGCCACAAACAAGAACTGGGGACCCAACGGAGTAAGGTGCATGTTCCACCCAACCATGTGGTACCTGTAGGTCCACCCCCCATGCTAGGAGATAGTAATAAGATTCCCTAGACATAACCTACAAACCCTAAACACAAGTAAAACCATAGACCAAACTATACAAGTTCATAGTTAACTTATTGGTTACATTGCTTCCAAAATTAGAATAATCAAATACGCTAAACTCACAAGGATACTGTTATTTTAGGTGGAGTGTCATCACAATGTTGCATAGGTTACCCTAGTGTTTCTTCCTAGGTTCCGAACCCCAAATTGGATTACCCTGGTAACCTCTTACGAAACCCAGCCCCTCATGTAAACTATTGCGGAATCGAATATCTTTTAAAATAACAAGATATCGACTTTGCCATTCCAGGCCTTCTCGACTCATTCTCAAGACTAAACTAGCTCATAAGTCCATGAGTGAGGCATAATTAATCCAATTAAATATTTTAGAATACCCAATGTGTTGATTTAGTTTTCTCTAATTTACTAACTCTACATGAGTTACCCTGGCACCACTTTGTGTTTTGACCCTCACAAAGAACCACTCCCCTAAAAATAACACAAGGAATCTAAGTTCACTAACTAAGGGCGACAAAGTGCACATAAATCAATATATAATACCAGACATATCACAATGGACATCACATCCTATTCATAGAACTAGGTGTCTATTAACCATACAAAACCATGTGCACTACCCTAGTTAAATCAAAGGATTGAATTAAAAACAATTGACAACTCCCTCATTAACAAACTTATTTGGAAGACTTGTAATCTAATATAATCCCTATTTGCCCAAAGAAAGAGAAAATACAATTTAAAGCAAATTAGGAATAATAAACATCTAATTTTAGGATTTACTAAATCCATTCAAATCAATAACTTTAGGCATAGAATTATTCAACTTAAATATAATTCATGTTCTATTCAATACGAAAACCAAAACTATAATTTACTCAATTCCATAATCATGTATTATGATGACATTTTTGATTTCTCTACTTGATATATTTCATTATAAAATGTCCTTTTATACTTTCTGTGAACCATTTGAATCTAGACCTTGCACAAACACAATAAACATGCAAACAATTAGATCAAACACAAGATTAGAAACCAATGATTCCTCAAGAAATCCATTTGAAATTTGCAAAAGATAAGAAATGAAAATGAAGAACACAAATGAAACAATTAAATCCTATCTAATGCAAGCAAACTCTTGATCTCTTAAGGGAGTTGGTGCAAATAGGTGTGTGGAGATTTGCCCTTTCCCAACTCCTTGAATGCAAATGTTGATTGAAGATGATTGATCCACTTGATGAAGACTTTGAATGTATGCTCCAAGCTAAAATCTGCAAAAAACCTAGCTATGATTCAATGAGATGAATGAGAATTGCTAAGTATTTTAGCATGGTAACTTTGCTTGAGATGTGGATGATGAAATAAGGATATAAGCTCTTTATTTATAGATTGATAAGTTGAAGAGATGTCCAAATTTGATCAATGTGGGACAAAGATTCAACCAATGATATAATGCCACTTGTCAACATGTGAGAGGATGAAGGTTGAGCAAGTTTTGAGGATTGTGCAAGTTTGAAATTTGAATTTGATGAGATGACATGTTTAGGGGGGATGAAAAATGAGTTAAATGCCAAGTGGGAGACATGTAAGAGACAATGTAAGAGCTTTAAATGCTTTGTTGGATGGACAAGTCCTTTTGGGGGGAGATTTCAAATTTGAGGAATATTCCATCTTAGATGCCTTTTTTGAATGAAAATAGGGAATTATTAAATCAAATAAATGATTTAATTGTGCAAGTTGCAAAATCTAGAGGATTTGAATGATTAGGATTAAATTAATCAGGATTTGATTAATTTAAGGGGATATTAGCTGATTTGACAATTTGATTTAGATTTTTGGATTAATTTAAAAAAAAAGAGAGGAATATGATAAGAGGCTAATTAAATAAAGATTTTGATTTATTTAATTAAAAGGGATGGTGTTAGATTAAATCAAATAAGGTTTTAATTTATTTAATTTAACAGATAGACTTTAGAGATTTAATCAAATAAATTGATTATTTAATTAAATAGGGATAATTAGATCAGATGAATTGATTGAATTAATAAGGGAAAGTGACTTAATTAGACAAAATAATTTATTTAATTAAGAGACGAATATTGATGAATTTAATCAAATAAGGGAATTTGATTAAACAGTTAGACCGAGGGATGATTTAGGAAGAAACAATGTTAGTAGATCAGAGTGTGATATCAAACTGAATATTTTCGATGTCTACACTTTCCATACACTATTTAGCAATATAACATTCATCTAAATATATGCCCATTAAATCATAATAATTAAACATTTATTTAAATATATAATAATATATATATATATAAATAAATATTCTTGATTATCCAATTTTAAAATTATATTCACTTATTTCTTTTAACACAAATCATAAAATTATATATATATATATTAGATATATAACATATATTTAATAATATATATATTATATATGATACATATATATACATATATATTATAATTATATTTAAAACCCAAATTAAAAACAAATTTAACTTTATAATAAACAAAGGCATGGGGCCCGACTGCCTACACAGATGAACCCTCCATGGGAGGGCACGACTGTGTAGGCAGCGCCAGCATTGCCCTCATAGTCGGCTCCCCTATGGGGGTCGGTTGTGGGGGTAGCCCCCCACAACTCCCTTCCATTCTTTTATATTTTTTTTAATCCTACAAAAACTACGATTTAAATATCGCGTACGGAAATTTTAAATGAAATTCAGACGAATTTTCATAATTTCACCTATAGACTTTTACAATTTAATAAATACCTATGTATATATATTTGTATATGTATATATATAATTTATATACATATATATATATAAATATATACACAGTTTAAACAGTAAATAAAATACTGGAATCAAGTATTTATTTTCAATAGGGTTTTCTATAGGAAATTGTGAAAACTACAAATTTGAACAATTTATTCCCAAATTAATAATTTTAGTAACAGAGGTTTTCATTTCAAAACCCCCAAATTCCAAGATCTTTTCTATAGGTAATATTTATCAAAATTCTACTCAGAGGTTTCTTTTCCCCAAATCTAACACCAGGTTTAATAGGAAATTTAATTTTAAGTTCTACAAAGATTTCTTCTATTTTCTTTGAGAATTTAGTATTGTTTAACAAATCTTTTGTGTTTCCCTATGATTTCACTATAAAACTTTGTTTCGAAATTTCATAGAGAAGTAACAAATTTCTATAGAATTATCTTTCACAAAAATCACCGAGAAGAAATATAGAAGTCACAAACACAATTATTTCCTCAAGCAATCTTTTAAATTCACAATTTTACAAAACTTACACAAAACTAATTCTTACACAATCTTTCAAAAGAAAACAAATTAAATAAATAAAGGAATACATGTATTCCTATAGCTTGAAGAAATTTGATTGTGGAAGAGAAGCTTTGTTTGCCTGCTGCGTGCAATCTTCCAAAGGCTTTCCAGAACACCAATTTCTAGAAGAATGCAAATACTAAACCAAAAGCAATCCCAAAAATTCTTCCAGAAATTTTAAAATTAAACCCAAAAGAATTCAGCAAAAATATTTCCAACAGTTCTCTGTTCTTTTCATTTCCTGTGAAGTGATTTCTTGTTTTCCCCAAATTTCACAATATCTTCCCTAGAGAATCCTCAACAAGAAAAAGCAATAAATTTAACTAACACAGATGGCAAGCAGAAAATATCTTCTAACAAACTCATGGGTAATTCTTTCTTTCCTCACTTATCAAGAATTCAATTCATTTTAAAGAATTAAAAATTCAAAAATCTAATTTCCTTTTTAATTTTTTTCATATTTAAAATTTCATTCCCCACAAAGCATTTAATTTATATTTAATTAAATATAGTATAAAGCTTTTATTTACAACATTTAAAATTAATTTAAATAAACATTAAATTAAAAGAACATTAATCTATCATTAATTAACAAAATTTTCCTTTCATAATAAATAATCCGAACTGACATAGACAAAACATCCAAAAACACCAAACCTGAATTGACAACATACTGTGACTGGGTTTGAGACTAGACTAGGAAAAACCTTGTTACTACCTCCTAATCAACATTTCCGTTGAGTCTTGACACACTCAAACCTGAGAAGCCAGGTGGAGTCGGTGTCATGTACCTGCAATCAAACAAATAACATACATATATGGGTGTTGTCATAATAGTGGTTTACAATTCCTGAGAGGAACAAATTTTAGCTAAAATCACATATTTTTAGAAAATATAATGATTTAAGCCTTAAAAAGTTCCATTTTAAGGATTCCAATTGAAGAGGGTTTGATCAAATCACCTTAGATCAAACCCCTTGATAGAACCTCACTAGTTTTAAACCATACCTATAAATGTGCCTCCTTTACACCTATCAAAATGTGATAAAAATCACTTTGATTTAGGCTTTTGGGGGATCAAATGAATTCATTTAAAATTTATTTCAAATGATTATAGTATTCCTCAGAACAAGCTATCCAATGAATATAATTTTAATATGTTTTGGTTTTGTTATGTATTTGTTTTTTAAGTTTTTATTAAACATAGGTTTTTCATCGAAAATGAATTTCTTTGTTCTTCACATATGGAAAAATAGAAGATTATCAAATTTTTTTTTTTGAAAAATTAGAGTGCACTAGATATTGAAGTCCTTGATCCAACAAAAAAATAAAATAAAATTTTGACATATACAAAAAAAAGTTATGCATTATACGGTTGTGTTGTGTCTAAATTGTAATCCGTTTGACTTTGAAACTTGATTAAGGAAAAAATATTCAATAAAAAACTATCTAACCAAGTGGAAGCACTAGATATCAGAGTTACAAATCTAAATTTGAAAGAATTAGAATTTTATCCTTCATGGAAAAAAAGTTATGTGTTATGTGCGTCACTTTTTAAAAATGTTGTTTTGAAAAATCAATTTTAGGGAGATGGAAAAGAAGTGCAATTTGATTCCAAAAAATTTGAAAAAATTATTTTTAGAATCTACAAACAAAATTTGATGAGACTCTAGTTTGCACCATCTTCAAATTCCTCACAGTTTAGCCGCTATAGGTGCCTAAATGTGAAGATTTAGTTAAAAATAATAATTTCCGTGTCCAGTTTGGCCAAAAATTGTAAACCACTATTATAGGATCACCCATATATAATCCATGATTCAAACACACCATGCGGAGAAAATCATGGAAATCACAGGGCACTCACAAGTGAGTGATGTAACTCCATTGCCCACACCAATACAAATCACATCAGATTGACAGAATAAATAACAATTTGTTTACCATAGGCATACATATAGCAATAACATCTAAAGTAATCATCTATGCTAACATAAAGCATGTCAAAAATTAATTACCACCATACAATGTATCATCACATCAGAAAATAAATCCACCATCGCTCAAAAGTTAGCGATCAATTCATCGAAACAAAGTACCAGGGTCTATCAAAGTGTAAACATGCTAATGGAAAATATAAGCAAAATGGAGGGGTACTACAATGCGGGCTCACTAGCCAAGCAAGCTTGGGTTAATACTCCGTGATACTCGAGTAGTTCTTTGGGGTACCCTTTCTCACAAAGGCGGATAGCTATAGATCCAATGACATAGGGTCATCAATAGACGCCATGGGTTCACCTTCTCTCTCCTTGGGAAATAGCAAAGTTCACCACAAGGATTTCTATCTCAACCTAAGGGAGTACATGGTGAGTAACTTCACGGTACAATTTTCATCCCTTGCACCACATTAACCTATGTTCAATGGCTTTCTAGGTTTACAATGTTTTTCTAGGGAATCCTCAATATATGCAAGGTATGTGAGGCCCAGATAGTGAACACTAGTCTCTCACAAGTGTGGATCGAGAGCTTCAGCGAGCTATTAAGAGCTCGGACCAACCCTTCAATCCTAGCCTAGAATCACCCTAGGTAATCAAAGCTCCACCAATTACGATGCAACTAGATTGGGATACAAATTTAGTTCTACCCTCTTTATATACCATGTTAGTATGTGTGGTTGGAATCATCCACTAGGGTGATGAAATCCCTAGGCAAGTCCCCTAAAAGGAAAGGCACACTAGGTGTTTTTGATCCCCAAGATAGCATGAAGCACGAGGGGAGTGCAAACACACAAGCTAGTGACCTTATGTTTACCTAAAACATTGATCTAAATAGAATGAATAGATGTAAAGATTTTCAATCCCCAACATCACACTAGGTGCAAGGGCTGATCATACGTCTATTACACCCTTCTAGGTACAAAAAACAAGTTAATTTACCATCTAATATAACTTTAGTGCCTAAATTAGTGGAAAAATAAAACATCTTGGCCAAACGTCCTACAAAACCATAGATTAGTATTTTTTCAATATTAGTCTTCAACAGTCAACAACTACACCACTTGTTAGTCCAAGTGTTAGCTCAAAATATTAAGATTAAAACACAATGCAAATATAAGCATGGAAACAAAAAAATAATCTAGCAATGAACATACAAGCATGAAAACAAAAATTAAATTAAAGAAAATTACCAAATCTTTTGCTTTGGATGCTTGATTTTCCTTAGATTTAAGTATTCAACTAGATAGTCTGTGACAAATGATTAGAAAAGTATTGTTCAGTATTATATGCTTAGTGATTTAAGAGTGAAAGTAAATAATAAAAGTTGATTTTAAGAAAAAATAGGAAATAATTACTTCATTAAAAAGTGGAGGAAAAATGGAAAAAACCTAAAAAATAGACTAATAAAAGCTGACTTAAATAGTTATTTCAATAAAAACTAGATGAAAAATGGGAAAAAAAAAAAAATTCAAAAAATCAGAAAGTCGGCCAACTATGTGTTAGTAGAAATTGGATGAAAATAGAAAAAGCAAAACAAAATAAATTTGAAAAAATTAGAATTTCAGCCAGATATGATTTGGCCAAACAATATTTGGTCGTATACATTTAGGCCAAAACCTATTCAATTGAATATGTCCAGATGACAAGTGACTTGGTAGCAAAGTCACCATTTTTTCAAATTTCCAAAAATTTCCAACTTCTAGTGAATGTTTCTTTAATCAAAATTATTTAAAAGAATAAAATAAAAATACCCTTTTGTAGAGCTCACAGTGCTGAATCCATATATATATATATATTGATTAGTTTTAGTATATAAATATTTTAAAATATTGCAAGTAGGTTGTTCAAAGTCAAAAAGAGGCTCAATTGAAATTAAATAAAAAATAGATCATTGTAAAACAAATTGGAAAATATATGATGCCCTAGAGAAGAGAATCCTCTTCAAAAGGGTATATTTTATTTTTTGAAAATGAAAAAAAAAAAACAATAGTTGACCTCAACTGAAAACTATCCAATTCGGGTTAGTTTGACTTTAAAATGTTACTATGAGAAAAATATACATTAATTTTCTTTTTCCATGCCCTAGATATTGAAGTCAACTATTTGGGAAAAAAAATCAGGAGAGATTTTTTATTTTTTCTATTTGTTTCTTGATGTCAACTAAACGCCACTTTTTCTTGAAATTTTCAGCATTACGAAATATGCTTTTAAATTGATAAAAAAATATCAATTTTTTTTTTTTTAAATTGAAAAATTACAAGAATAAACTTCAACAAAAGTTCTACATTTTATTAGTTTACATAATTTTTAATTTCAAAACATAAATACCACTTTTATATGGTTGAAGTTGAGAACTTTTTTTCATGTTGGCTGATTCCTTTATAAAGTGTAACACAGGTTTATACTTTTACCCACATAAATTCACTCATGAAACTCCCCTAGATTTTTAATTTTCTGTTAATTAATTTTGGGGTGTTCTCTTTTGCATAGGTTATTATACATCAATTCACTCATGAAACTATTGTAGCTTTCTTATTTTTCATTGATTAATTTCTGGTTGTTCTCTTTTTTAAAGGTTCTGCTACATCAATTCACTCATGCAACTATTGTAGCTTTCTTATTTGCCATTGATTAATTTTGGGGTGTTCTCTTTTGCATAGGTTCTGATACATCAATTCACTCATGCAACTATTAATAGATTTCTTAGGTGTCTTAAATAAAATTGGGGTGTTCTCTTTTGCATAGGTTTTGCTACATTAATTCACTCATGCAACTCTTGTATCTTTCATAAGTGCCATTGATTAATTTGGGGCATTCTCTTTTGCATAGGTTCTACTTCATCAATTCAGTCCTGCAATATAAGTATCTCTTTTTCTGTGCATTAGATAAATTTGGGGGTGTTCTCTTTTGCATGGGTTCTA
This sequence comes from Sequoia sempervirens, assembly GCA_007258455.2. NCBI lineage: Eukaryota > Viridiplantae > Streptophyta > Pinopsida > Cupressales > Cupressaceae > Sequoia > Sequoia sempervirens. The sequence continues at coordinate 339,174,400 of VDFB02270651.1, read as the reverse complement.
CTACATGTATTACCATAGAACAATAATCAATAGTTATACTTTGTTATAGCATGTATCTAGGGGGTCATTGGTTTTTCGAAGGCCTTTCATGGTTTCCTATGTAGCACTTCACAATTCAAAGGTCCAATTGTGGACAAGTGCAACATAGATTACCATTACAAAGGCCTTGGGAAAATCAATTCTCCCTAAACCATTATTGAATATAATAAGTATCAAAATCCATACATCCATGTCACATTGTCTAGGCATTGGCACTACATTGCCAATAAATCATTGTATATATTGACATGTATTACCATAGAACAATAATTATCAAATCTATTTTGTTACATGTATTTATGGGATTTGATTTTGCAAAGACCTTGCATGCTTCTATTTTTACGTTCATCATTGCACAAATTTTCACACTACAAATTATTTTTAATATTTGTATGGATGGAAGTTGCAATTGTTTTGATGGTTCCAACATCAAGGTATACAATTCAATTAATTTGTGATGGTTCTCTTTTGCATAGGTTATCTTTTTTAGACCTATACATATAATAATTTGGGGTTGTTATCTTTTTAATAGGTTCTACAACATCAATTCACTCATGCAAATATTCTAGCTTTCTTAAGTGTCTTTTTTTTTTAGGTTATGCTTCATCAATTCAACCCTACAACAATTGTATCATTTTTAGGTGCCTTTGATTAATTTTGGGGTGTTATCTTTTTAATAGGTTCTACTACATCAATTCACTCATGCAACTATTGTAGCTTTCTTAGATGCCATTGATACATTTGGAGGTGTTCTATTTTTTACAGGTTATGCTTCATTAATTCAACCTTGCAATAATTGTATAATTTTTAGGTGCATTTGATTAATTGCAAGGGTGTTCTCTTTTGCATAGGTTATGCCTTATCAATTCAGTCCTACAACTATTTTAGCTTACATAGGTGTCATTGATTAATTTATGTGTTCTCTTTTGCATCAATTCAATCTTGCAACTATTGTGTGTTCATCAAATAATGATTGCTATTCTTATGTATAGTCATGTTTAATGCACATCCCTTTCACATTGTCTATCTATATATGTATTTGAATCACTTAGGGGACTTGGTTTTGTGAAGGATTTCGATGGTTCCCTATGTAGCACTTCACAATTCAAATGGAATTGTGGACCAATGCAACATAGGTTGCCATCAGAAGAGAATCATTAAATCAAGTCTCCCTAATTCATTACTAAATGCAACAATAGCCATGACTCTATAGGGGAGAGGAGTTGAAACGTGTGCATCCAATTTTCCACGGTTTACATGAACAAAACAACAATATTTATAGGAATAAATTGAAGAACAATAGAACATATTTCTATAGCATATAGATACATATTTACATGATTGAATTGATGAAGCAAAACCAATGAAAAAGAGAACCTATGTATATATGTATATGTATATGTATATGTATATGTATATGTATACGTATATGTATATGTATATGTATATGTGTATATATATGTATACATATACATATATGTATATAGAATTGCTTATATGTATTATTTTTCTTACCAAGAATATATTTATGTATCAATATGTATATTTGTATGTGTATGTGTTATGTATATGTATATGTGTATGTGTATGTGTATATATATGCATATGTATATGTATACATTTATATATATGTATATGTATATAAATATATATATATGTATGTATATACATACATACATACATATATATATATATGTATGTATATACATACATACATACATATATATATATGTACATATATGTATACATATACATATATGTATATGTATGTGCATATGTATATAGAATTGCTTACATGCAAAACCTATGAAAGAGAGAACCCCAAATTCATCTATGGCATCAAAACAACCAACAATATTATTTGTTACTGAAATAAAAATTTGCAGCATTTCTTACATGCATTCATATGAAAAAGAGAACACCACCAAATTTATCTATGACACGGAAATAAAAAACAATGTTATGTATATGTATATGTGTATGTGTATGTGCATATATATGTATATGAATATGTATACACATACATGTATATATATGTATATACATGTATATATATGTATACATATACATATATGTATATGTATACATATACGTATATGTATATGTATACATATACGTATATGTATATGTATACATATACATATATGTATATGTACATATACATATATGTATATGTACATATACATATATGTATATGTATGTGTATATGTATATAGATTACATGTAGAACCTATGAAAAAGAGAACAACCCCAAATTTATCAATGGAATTGAAACAACCAACGATATTATTTGTTACTAAAATAAAAATTTGCAGCATTGCTTACATGAATACATTTGCATGACAGAATTGAATCACAATAGTAAAATATATATGTATAAAGAGGTAAATACTTATAAATACATGCATACATTGGTTACAATAGATGTATGATTGACTTGAAGATGAAGCATAACCTATGAAAAAGATAACACCCCCAAATTAATCAATGACACCTAAAAAAGATACAATAGTTGCATGATTGAATTGAAGACAAACAAAAAAATAGATATATGTACATATATGTATATATGTATATTTATGTGTATACATATAGATATATGTATATGTATATGTATATTTATATGCATATCTATATGTGTATGTATATGTGTATACATATACATATATGTATATGTATATGTATATACATATACATATACATATACATAAAGATATACATATTTGTATATGTAATAATATTCATGTAACATTCACCAACCAGTGTCTATCCATCTCTTAATCAAATTCTAAGTGTTGCAGGTTGTGGTTGTTGCTTGAAACTTGCAGAGCACTGAAGTGAGCATTTAATGGTGTGCAAGTGAAGAATAAACTAGGAGTTACTAAATTGAAAGGATCTAAAGTTGGCAATTTGTGTGAGGCACTAGGAGCATTGAATGTAGGTTGGCTAAAAAAATACACGGGGTGTATATGTATATATATATGCATATACATAGACATATACATATACATATACATATACATATACATATACATATACATATGTATATATACATATACATATACATATGTATATATACATATACATATACATATACATATACATATGTATATATATATGTATAGATATATACATATCTGTATATGCATACATATACATATGTATATGTATATGCATAGGTTGGCTCGAAAAACATGCGAGATGTCGTGGAGCTTAAAGGAAGTGATGTGCATTAAACACAACTGTAGAGAAGTATAGCAAGGGGAAACAAGTGATTAATGTGATGTAGTGGAGTGTTAGGGTGGTGGAGAGAGAAAAGTAGATGTGGCAAGGTAGTCCACTTCGGATGTTGTGCCACGCAGGAACTGGCTGTTGAGGTGCCTATGTATTGGTTGCATGGTATTTTTGGGGATTTGTAAATTGGGTGGAGAAATATCATTGTCCCACGTGGAAAATTAAATTAAAAAAATAAATTGAAAATGAGAAACTATCAACGAAGACGCATACATTGCAAATCAAAAAAATCACACATTGCAAATTACATACAAAAGATATTGCAATATGATCATAATACATTGCAAATGAAAACAATAACAATGCATTTGCACTTATCATAAATTTAAAACTGTCAACAAAGAATCACACATTACAAATTACATACAACACACATTGGAATATGATTAGATTATATTGCAAACCAAAACAATAATGTTGCATTTGTATTTATCATAAACTTAAAACTATCCATAATTTTGGTGCATTTGTAAATATTAAAACTTGTAAACTCTCTAAAACTTGAATTGCATGTGAAATAAAAAAGGTTGCATCTAGCTGCTATGGTAGGGAAATGGATGTTGGCTGCTTGGGGTGCCACTCGCCATGTTCTCATCCCCTTACAGTTGATGAGGAGTGTTGCATACATGAGTGGGACTTGGAGTGGAAAATTGGGTGCAAGTGACATGTGTTGAGGATGATGGTGAACACATATGTACATCCTGAGTGCCAGTATGATATGGATATTGAGTTCCCCTGAAGTCGGATTGGGAGAGGCTTGAATAATTAATTTTCATGGAGAACTGAGGGATATTAATGTTGAGAATATCATGAAAGACTCCATTACTTTGATACAATAGATTAGAAGGGTTCCTTAATTGCCTCTCTCTCTTTGTAAAGCCCTTTGTGCCTCCTAAATATCTCTTTCCTTTCGGTCTTGTTGCTTGTGAAGCCTCTCTTGCTCCTTTTTTGCATCTCTGTCCTTTTTTTGTTGTAATCTCTACTGCTCTTTTTCTTTTCACAGTATCTCCTTCTCAATTCTGGCATTCTCCTTCAACTCTACTACCATAATTTGTGCTACCCTTTTCTCCTTGTTCTATTGTCTCTTTCTTGATTTTAGCTCCTCAACCTCTTTCTTCCTTTCCTCTTGCTCCATTAATAGCCTCATGTAGTCACTTTTTTTCAACAGTTGAGACTGTCTATTGATCTAAATTGCACCAACTTTGGATTTCTTTTGATAGAAATTGTGCACAAGAAGCTTGAGGAACTTGCTGATGTGCAAAACTATTGTGTTTGTTCTATCTCATCCAACTGTGTGGAAATGACCTCCTCCACTTCTTTTGAGCCCTTTGTTACATCTCCATTACCTCGTAAATCTAAATTGCAAGAAGGAGCATAGTAATACACAACTTGAGAAGGGTCAATTTTAGGTGGTGGTGATGGGAAAGTATAGGTATCATGTTGTTGTGGGACTTGCAAATCAATGCGAAAGTTAATTGCTCCCTCAACCAACTAGGATGGTTGACTACGTTCTAAGGGAAGATCTAAGCTTTCGTTAAATTCATCATGGTTTTCCACCATGAGAGGGGTGTGTTCATTAGCCACCACTTGTGCATCTAATTCAACATGACAACTATGAGGTGAGTGTTGTGTTTCTGTTGTAGTCTACAAATATCCATTTGGAAGAGTGGACTGCAATACTGCCATATCCTTGCTTAACAAACCAAGTCCTGAGAGGCTGAGAATGTTTTCAATTACGTCAACATCCTTGCTAACCACAAATGTCTCACTGGGACACATGTCATTAACATGTGCATCAACATTCAATAGCCATATATCAATCCTTTTAAACCTAGCTTTGATGTTGTCAACTATCAAAGATCTTTTCATTGCTTTGCTGCCTAACATTGCAAGTTCTGTCCTCCTCACTTCAATGTTTGGAAACATTGAAAAAAAATCCACATGTTCTAATTTGAAGTAAACTTTAAATGGTGCAAACACACTCACATCCAATGAATATAGCTTACGTGAGGTGTGTGATGGAAATTTTAACAAATCTACACCAATTTCTCTTACTTCCTGGACGGTTTCAAGTGATACATGGTGGTGCAGGAGCACCAGGCAAAGGACTATTTTTTTTTTAAGTTTTTAATTTTTTTGTGCTATCATAAGGCCATGTTGACCATTATTTTAAGAGCTTAGGGTTGTTTTTGGTCTTTGGGAAAGAGGGTGTCAAGAGTCCAATGAGTTTAGAGGCTCACTTTGCTAAATAGTGAAAAATTGTTAAATGTCCGAACACACAGTGGGTTTTACAAAAAGGCATTTTTAGGTCATTTAATCCTCGAACCAAGAACCTAAATTGTTGGGGAGGAATATTTAAGGCATTCCAAAACCTTTTTGGATGGTTAGAAGTTTTTTGTACGGACTGTTTTTCCAAAAATTGAAGAAAACAACATTCTTGTCGTATTTTTCTATTTTTTTGTTCTTGTTTGCATGATAGCAGCTAAATGAATTAAAAGAGGAATTTTGTAGGTTTTTTTAGCATGTAGAGAAGCCTCTAGAAGTTTATTTTGGCACATTTGATAGCTGTTCCATCGTTTCATCCATTCTTGTAAATTATGTGTTTTATTTCCTTATTTGCTATTTTGACTGGAGTTGTGTAAAAATGGAGTTCTAGGCTGCATTCCCTCTGTACCTGGAAGTATGGAATTGTTGGGAACATGGTCAGGCTCCATATCTGTACATATTTTAGTGGTAGGTGTTGGGTTTTCCCTGGTTGCAGGAGTTATGAGAAAAGCCTTGCCCTAGGCGAGCCAGTGAGGACATGGCTAGGAAAGGCTGCAGAACAACATTGATAACTTGCAGGGGAGAAAAGATTTTCGAAAAATTATTTTTGGAGAATTTAGGGGAAGGTCTTGGAAACGTATGGTACCAAGAAGGAGAGCCAAACAATCTGTTTAGGAGGAGAAATTTTCACCAGTCCTAAAACTGGTTCTGGACAATTAGAAACCTTAGTTTTCTGGGCAGAGTTTGCATGAGGGCAGAGTATAGCCTGGACAGAGCCAAGACCCTAGAAATCTTGAAGGTGTAGGTAGAGGAAACAAATTTCCTAAGCCAAGAACCACATTTCTTTGGTGGGTTTAGGAAGGAAAAGCAATTTACCCCTGTTCAGAGACCTAATAGTGGCTTAAGGGAAAAACCTATGGAATAGGCTTCAATGCAAGTGTTGGTAAGATGGAGTCTAAGTGAAGTTCCAGAAACCCTAGGAGGTTGTTTTGGAGTTTTGGAAAACATTCCCTCACCCCTACAAGATTCATTCATGTATTGAGGGAGGATTATTCCTTTTGGAAGAAAAAAAGGCTAAGAAAGAAAGGAGTCATAGCACTAAGATTTGGCTTGGTAGTTGCAAACTTGACAAGATAGTGAGGTTGGCAGGAGAACCAGGGGAACTTAGACAAGGTAGATTTCCTATAGGTTAGGGTGGAACTTAGGGAAATTTCACCAAGGAGGTCTAAGACAAGGCCTAGCATAGGAATCTATGATTGCTTCCTGCAACATCTAAAAACAGTGTGATTGATTCCTGCAGCCTCCCTATCAGATTGGTATCAGAGCAAGTAAAAGATTTGGGAAGCAGCTTATATGTCAGAAGTTGAGTTAAGTGAAACCCCTGCCATGGTGAAAAATGCACAGTTAGCCAAGAGGGTTGAAGAACAAGAAGAGGACAACAAGTCTTTAAAAGAAAGATTAGAGCAACTTGAGAAAGAATTGAACAATGCGAGGTTGGAAGGAACAGTGCCAAAGGAAGAAGAGATTGTAGAGGAAGAAAAGGTCCCTGAACCTGACCCCATTTTGGAGGAGGAGCCTTCTTGAAGGCATTGAAAGCATTGAGTGGAAAAGGACTTGAGGGCATACCACTATTCAGTGGAAAGATGGATCCTGATTTGGTCATGGATTGGATAGAAGGCATGGAGAATCACTTTGAGTGTGATGGAGTAACTGAAGCTCAGAAGGTGAAGGTTGCTAAGTCAAGATTGAGAGGATCAGCCTTGACGTGGTGGAAGTTTCTTCAGATTGAAAGGGAAAAAGAAGGTAAGCAGCCCATTTCAACTTGGAAAGGAATGGTTGCTAAGGTAAAGGAAGCATATATGCCAGATGATTATGAGATCCAACTTCACAAGAAGAGGCAGAGTTTAAGACTAAAAGATCAAGATGTCAACACCTATATTGAAGAGTTAAGCTTTGCTTGAGATCAAATGTGGCAGAAGATGAGAGCCTAAAAGTGGCTAGATACCTAAATGGTTTGAAGCGGAACATCCAAGAAGAGATGGATCTTTTGAGTCCTAAAACAGTACACCAATGGTATTAGTTGGCTATCAAGATTGAAGAAAGGAACAAGAGGAAGCATGATCAGTCTTCTAAAGGTAGAGGCAAAGGCAGAGATCAAAGAGGATAGCGCGGTGGTTACCAAGGAAGAGGTAATGATCAAAGAACCCAAGGAGAATCTAAGATTACTGAGCATGGAGGTGAAACATCTTCAAGAGGAGGATTTAATAGAGGAAGAGGACCTCAAGGAGGTTCAAATAGAGGAAGAGGAGTAGGCAGAATTAACTCTTACTTTGCCACCATGAAATGTTATCACTGCAATCAGCTAGGTCATCCAGCTTATAGATGCCCGGAGAAAGCTTCTTCATCAAGCAATGAGAAAAGAGTAGCTTATGCAAAAGGGGACGCCATGAGTGTCAAATCCCCTGAGATCAGTCAAATAGAATCAGAAGTAGGTGAAAATATGATGTTTAATAGAGTGCTGATCAGACAACCAGTCAAAGAAGAACCTAAGCAAAGGAGAGCTTTGTTTAGAGCAAGGTGCAAGATATTGGGAAAGGTATGCAAGGTCATTATAGATTCTAGTTCTACAGATAATATCATCTCCAAGGAGGTAGTAACAAAGCTAAAATTGGAGAAAGTACCCCATAATAACCCCTACAAGGTCACATGGCTGAATAAAGGGCAGAGTGTTTTGGTGAATGAGCAAGTAATAATGGAATTTTCAATTGGAGGCTATAAAGACAAGCTGGTTTGTGATGTATTACCCATGGATGCATGTCATCTACTACTGGGAAGACCTTGGCAATATGATAGAAGTGCTGTTTATGATGGAAAAGAGAACACCATCTCATTTAAGAAGGATGGAAGAACCTTCAAACTACAGTCATTGATTGAGGATAATGAAGGACAGTCCAAGGTTCCTAACATTATGTTGAGCAGTGGCAAGGAGTTCATCAAGGATCTACACCAAGGGAATGGAGGGTATGTGATTATGATGCAGCCCAAAGAAGAGGAAAAGGATGAAAGGACAGTGTTACCAGCAGCAGTCCAAAACTTGCTTGACAAATACAAGAGCATAGTCGGTGATGGAACACCTGCAACTCTACCACCAAAGAGAGAAATAAGTCATCAAATTGACTTTATACTTGGAGCTTCATTGCCTAACAAAGTAGCATACAAGCTTACACCTGAGCAGAACCAAGAGGTGGCTAGGCAAGTGGAAGAATTGTTGAATCAAGGATTGATCCAAAAGAGCATCAACCCTTGTGCAGTCCTAGTTGTTTTGGCAACAAAAAAAGAAGGTAAGTGGTGATTATGCACTGATTCTAGAGAAATTAATAGAATTACAATTAGGTATAGGTTTCCTATTCCTAGAATTGAAGACTTGATGGATTGTCTTGGGGGTGCAAAATTCTTCACCAAGTTGGATCTTAAGAGCGGGTATCATCAAATCAGAATTAAGGAGGGTGATGAATGGAAGACAACTTTTAAGACAAATGATGGCTTGTATGAGTGGAAAGTGATGCCATTTGGCCTCTCAAATGCCCCTTGCATGTTCATGAGACTAATGAATGAGGTGCTTAAGGATTTTACAGGGATCTTTGTAGTAGTCTATCTTGATGACATACTGATTTTTAGTAAGACAACAGAAGAACATTTGAAGCATGTGGAGATGGTACTTAAAAGGCTGCAAGAAGAATAGTTGGCCATTAACCTTGAGAAGTGTGAGTTCTTCAAACAAGAGCTTGTGTATCTAGGCTTTGTAGTATCCCAAGGAATGTTGAAGATGGATCCAACTAAGGTGGAAGCCATACTAAACTGGCCCACACCAACCACAACAACAGAGGTAAGGAGTTTTCATGGTTTGGCTCAATTCTATAGAAAATTCATAAGGAATTTCAGTGGTATATGTGCACCAGTCCTAGATACTATTAAAGGTGGTCTAGAAACAAAGTTTAAATGGACATAAGAAGCTGATAAAGGGTTTGAAAAACTGAAACAAGAAGTGGCAACTCAACCAATTCTGTTATTGCCTAGTTTTGACAAGTTGTTCACAGTTAAGTGTGATGCAAGTGGAGTAGCTGTAGGAGGAGTACTTAGTCAAAAAGGTAGGCCTGTAGCCTTCCTTAGTGAAAATCTCAATGAAGCTAAGCAAAAGTACTCTACCTATGATCTAGAATTATATGCTTTAGTGTAGTCCCTTAGGAAGTGGAGGCATTACTTGTTACCCAAAGAGTTTGTGGTTTTTACTGATAACCAGGCACTTAGTTACATCAACACCCAAGAGAAGCTGAGTAATAGACATTTGAAATGGATGGAATACATCCAAGCTTTTTGTTGGTGTAATTAAATGTTTTGTACCTTGTCCTAGGTCGTGATTACACCTTAGTTAAGTTTACTTAGGGACCACATAGGAGGTTGTTGGAGATTTTCCACTTTTGGTGGACTTGACATCTCATACCTCATCACTTCCACCTTTTGTGGACACATCATGTGCTTATCTCTCCACCTTTTGTGGGTGATCCACCTTTTGTGGTGATTATCACATTATCACCTTTCCACTTTAGGTGGAGTGATAACTTTTCATTGTTGTCTCATGTCATAAGATTACGACACTTGTCATAATCTTATGCCCTTCTATGTTCTCACCTTGGCTATATATCCAAGGGGTCTCCTATGTACTATGAGCTCATTACATTTTATTCTATTGACAGAATACAATTTATTCTTGTCATCTTGTCTCTATCTCTCTTATGCTTGTGCTTTCTATTAGGCCTCTAGATCTTGGGTGTCTACCTTCATAGCCAATTCTTACACTTTCACATTCACTATCAAGCACAAAAAGGGACAAATGAATAAGGTGGCGGATGCATTAAGCAGAAGAATGCTGACAGTGCAAGAAATACAGCTGAAGAGCATTGGAATAGAGTGTTTCAAAGACCTCTATGGCTCATATCTTGGTCATTTTGAGGCCTTTTTTCATGCAATTTTTTTTGATTTGGGATAATTTTTCGTGTACATCACAGTGGTGCAATTATTTTCTGATTTTGGTGTACATATTTTCTAGAAAATTGGATTTGTCTCAGATCTTGCTCGATTGTCACCGTTTTTGCAACTTCCAGGGCTCCGTTCAGGCTCATACGAACTCCTTTTCAGGTGCCATTTTTTTTGAAAGTGCATGATTTTTTTTGAAATTCAAAGTGGTGCTATCAGTTTGTAGTAATTGTGATCAAAAATTGTACTTTCAGTACTTGGTCATTTTTGGCCTATTTTGGGCATTTGTAAAGTTAAGATCTCAGTTTGATCTTTTGTATCAGTTATTTGAGTCTGCTATAGCCTACTTAAGGTTGTTGTAAAACATTGAAAATCAGAAGCCCACTTTGCCTTGCTTGCAAGTGGCCATTGTACACGCACTAATTATAAAGTGCCAAATCATCTTTTTTGGGGGGGTTCTTTGATTGAGTGAATTTGGGGGGGTGTCTTGAGTGATTGTGCCTCTCTCTCTATCTTGTTCTCTTTCATTTTTCTGCTATGGGTTCTCCTAAGTTTCCCTTGTTAACTCCACATAATTATGCTTCTTGGAAAATTGATGCATGGAGTAAGTTAATGGAAAAAGGATTAACTCATTATATTGATGGAACTGTTGTTGCACCATCTGATCCTAAAGCTGATCCTGTTGCTCATTTGGATTGGCTCACTAAAAATACTATGGCTCTTGGAACATTAAGGAAATATGTATCAAAAGATCTAATCTTTCAAATTGATAAGTGTAAAACAATTAAAGAAGCTTGGGAAAAGTTTGGTCAATTGTATGGCCAAGTTGATGAGATTAAAGGTTATCAGCTTGACAATGATCTCACAATGTTAGATCCCAAGAATTTTGATACAATCCAAGACTATGTCACTAAGGCAAATGAGCTAAGAGCACAACTTAAGGATTGTGGCATTGTTAAGAAGGATGCACAGTTGGTCTACAATTTGTTGGGAAAACTTCCATCAGAATATGCAGCATTTGTTTCTAGCTTCCAAACCCATCGCTTGACAGTAGGTAGTTCTTTCACTATGCCTACATTCGATGCTTTTACAGAAATGTTGATTTTAGAACAAGCAAAGTTGGTAAGCATGGGCATTTTTAAGTCTTCAAAGTCCAAAGCTTTGGTGGCTAATCAAGGGAATCAAGGGACTCAAGGAAAGGGTTCCAATAAGAAGCAGAAGCAATCTAATCCAAAGAATCAACAAGATAAAGCACAATCATCCTCTCCAAAACAAGGGAATTCTTTATCACAAGGGAATTCTACATCTTCTCCCAAGAAGGGAAGTTCAAGCAAGAAGGAGAGACCAACTTGTTCATATTGCAAGAGGGTTGGTCATGATGAGCATCATTGCCACACTAAGCAAATTGATGAGTTGACAAACATCATCAAGAAGAATAACATCAATTTGCCATCTGCCTACAAGAAGAAGGATTCATCTCCTTCCACTTCCTCACAATCAAAAGGAAAAGGGCAAGCATTTGTGGCTACTTCAGGTTCTTCACAGCAATGGATACTTGACTCGGGTGCCACTCATCATATGGGTTCTTCAAGGGAACAATTTTCTTCTTTGGAGCAATCTAAGGTACCTCACATCTTCATAGGAGATGATACTCAAGTGGAAGTTGAAGGTGAAGGTTCGGTTGCCATGGATAATGGAGCATTTGAGAATGTTCTCTATGTTCCTAACTTGAGTGCCAATCTTCTCTCAATCTACCAAATCACTCACTTTGGAGATGGCAAGAAAGTTGAGTTTCTACCAGATTCAGTTGTGGTCAAAGAACTTAAGGATGATGCCTTGGTTGTAGTGGGACAAGCCAATCACAACACATGGCTTTACTCATTCTCCCACTTTGTACCTAAGTCTCCTTCTACAGCTTTGCTCACTCATTCAAATTCAGAAAGCAAGCTATGGCATGAGCGGTTTGGACATATCAATTACCGCTATCTTCAGCAGCTTAGCTCCAAGGCTATGGTTACAGGACTACCTCAAATCAGCTTTTCTGAAGGTGTATGTTCAGGTTGTTCCATGGGTAAGCATCCAGAAGAGAAGTTTGAGAAAGGGAAGTCTTGGAGAGCTTTACAAGTTCTTCAGTTGGTTCACAGTGATGTAGCAGGTCCATTTCCAGTGCCATCATTTAGCAAGGCTCGCTATGTCCTCACCTTCATTGATGACTACTCTCGCTTCGCATGGGTCTACTTTCTTGTTCACAAGAGTGAAGTGTTTGACAGATTTCTTTCCTTCAAGGCTCATGTTGAGAAGCAATCAGGGAAGCAAGTCAAGATTCTTCGCATAGACAATGGAAGGGAATATGTGAACAATAGGCTTGAGGAATTTTGTACTCTTGAGGGGATTACTCTTCAACATTTAGTTGCATACACTCCATAGCAGAATGGTGTAGCTGAAAGGAAGAATAGAACCCTTAAGGAGATGGCTAGCTGCATGATTCATGCTCGATCTCTTGGTCCTCAATTTTAGGCAGAAGCTATTAGTTGTGCCACTCACATCCAAAATCGGGTTCCCCATAAAGCTTTGAAGGGTATGAATCCTTTTGAGACTTGGTGTGGTAGAAAACCAGTTGTGAGACACTTCAAAGTTTTTGGTTGTCCAGCTTGGGAACGAATACCTCCAGAGAAGCGCAAGCCATTGGAACCTCAGAGTAGGCCTTGCATCTTTGTTGGATATCCTGAAGGTGTTAAGGCATATAAACTTTTGGATCCAGAGACACATGAGTTGTTCATTGAGAGGAGTGTTCACTTTGAGGAAAGCTCTCCTAGCTTGACCTCTAATCCTCCTCTTCCTTCCTCCATAGTGGAAAGTGATGACAGTGACTCCGATGATGATAGTGACTCTGATGATGATTCTTCCTCAACTTTGACTCGCAAGATCACACCTTCGCAGGGTCAACTTGTAGTTGAGGCTCCTCGTCCTTCATCTCCTACTAGACCTCGTTGGGCTCGATAGACTCTTGAGTCAGTAGGTTCTCTTGTTGGGGATCCTTCATAAACTCGAAGGACTCAGTCACAACATCAGAATTTTCCACATGCTTATATTGCTACTGCTTCAGATCCACAATCCTTTAAGGAAGCTTTGGGCATTCCTGAATGGGATTCAGCAATGGAGGAAGAGTATAGTTCCTTGATGAGGAACAACACATGGGATTTAGTTCCTCTTCCTAAGGGAAGAAAGATGGTTCAATGTAAGTGGATCTATCGGACTAAGTATGCAGCGGATGGAAGTGTGGATAAATACAAAGCTTGTCTTGTGGCAAAAGGTTTCTCACAGGTTCCAGGTGTTGACTATACTGAGACCTTTGCACCCGTTGCGAAGATGAACTCCATTCGCTTGACACTCGCTATTGCTGCAGCTCATGGTTGGGTTGTACATCAGATGGATGTGAAGAGTACATTTCTACATGGGGATCTTCATGAGGAGATTTACATGGAGCAGCCATAGGGATTCATACAGGATTCTTCATTGGTTTGCAGATTGAGGAAGTCTATCTATGGACTCAAACAGGCCCCTAGGGCTTGGTATGCCAAAATGGATTTCTTTCTTCTCTCAGCAGAATTCACAAGGTGTCATTCAGATCCGAATGTCTACATTTTGCAACAAGATGATTCTCACTTGCTACTTGTGCTCTATGTTGATGATTTGATCATTATAGGGAGTACCTCATCCATCATTGGCAGTGTCAAATCTGCTTTGCAGGACAGATTTGCTATGACCGACTTGGGCCTTTTGCACTATTTTCTTGGGATTGAGATCACATAGTCAGCTTCTGGTATTTCTCTTTCTTAGCCCAAGTATGCTCTTGATCTTCTAGCTCGATTTCACATGGCTGATTGTAAGCCTGCACTGACTCCCTTTCTTTCAGGAGTCAAGCTTGAGGCTAAGTGTTCTACTCCACTTGTTGATGCCACTTTGTATCATCAGCTTGTTGGGAGTCTCATTTACTTGACTCACACACGCCCTGATATCTCCTTTGCAGTTGGCATGGTTTCACGCTTTATGCAGGAACCACATGAGCTTCATTGGAAAGCTGCCAAATGCATCTTGCATTACATCCGGGTACACATTATTATGGGATTCATTATGTAGCAGGTACAGGACTTACCTTGGTGGGATATATAGATTTTGATTGGGCTGGCGATATTGATGATCGTAAGTCCACTTCTGGCTACAGTTTTCATCTTGGTTCTGGCCCCATTTGTTGGCAGAGTAAGAAGCAACATGCTATTTCTCTTTCTTCGACTGAGGCTGAGTATCGAGGGGCTGTTAATGTCACTACTAAGGCTATTTGGTTTCAGAATATTCTCACTGAGTTTGGGTTCACTCTTCCTCATCCTATAGTCATTCATTGTGACAATCAGAGTGCCATCCAGATCTCGAAGAATCCGGTTCACCATCAGAGGACCAAACATGTAGAGATTCATATGCACTACATTCGGGAGCTAATACAGGAGCAGGTCATCGATTTGCAGTATTGTCCTACAACAGAGCAGGTTGTAGATATTTTCACCAAACCCTTCACTGAGAGTATCTACCATCATTTGCGAGCTCTCTTGGGGGTCCGGGATGTTTCTGAGGAGGTCACTTGACTTCTTCTATCTCTCTTATGGGGGGGCTTTTCCCTCACTCGAGGTTTTGCCTTCTCATCTTTTCAGTTCATCTCTCTTTTGGGGGGGATTTTTTTCCCACGTGGTTTTCTCCCTTTCTCCGCTTTATGAGAGATTGCATTGCATTTCTACATGGGTACCTAACATGGCCTAGTAGCCGAGACCCATCTTTCATTGTTTGCTTTTGTGTACATTCTCCCTAAGTTGCACTTAAGGGGGGGTGTTGGTGTAATTAAATGTTTTGTACCTTGTCCTAGGTCGTGATTACACCTTAGTTAAGTTTACTTAGGGACCACATAGAAGGTTGTTGGAGATTTTCCACTTTTGGTGGACTTGACATGTCATACCTCATCACTTCCACCTTTTGTGGACACATCATGTGCTTATCTCTCCACCTTTTGTGGGTGATCCACCTTTTGTGGTGATTATCACATTATCACCTTTCCACTTTAGGTGGAGTGATAACTTTTCATTGTTGTCTCATGTCAGAAGATTACGACACTTGTCATAATCTTATGCCCTTCTATGTTCTCACCTTGGCTATATATCCAAGGGGTCTCCTATGTACTATGAGCTCATTACATTTTATTCTATTGACAGAATACAATTTATTCTTGTCATCTTGTCTCTATCTCTCTTATGCTTGTGCTTTCTATTAGGCCTCTAGATCTTGGGTGGCTACCTTCATAGCCAATTCTTACACTTTCACATTCACTATCAAGCACAAAAAGGGACAAATGAATAAGGTGGCGGATGCATTAAGCAGAAGAATGCTGACAGTGCAAGAAATACAGCTGAAGAGCATTGGAATAGAGTGTTTCAAAGACCTCTATGGTGAGGATGAAGAATTTTCAGAAGCCTACAAGGTATGCTTTGATTTTAAGAACCATTTTCATAGTCAATATGCTGAGTATACACTACAAAATGGATTGTTATTTAAGGGTAATCAGTTATGTGTTCCAAGAGGATCAATGAGAGAAAATCTGATTCAAGAAAAACATAATGGTAGTCTTAGTGGACATTTTGGTATTAATAAAACTTTAGAGCTAGTTCAAAGATTCTATTATTGGCCTAAGTTAGCAAGAGATGTCAGAAAATATGTGGAACAGTGTGTTGTATGCATGAAAGCTACAGGGGGAGCTAGCAATGCTGGTTTGTATCAACCCCTGCCCATTCCAAATAGACCATGGGAGTGTGTGAGCATGGATTTTGTGGTAGGTATTCCTAAGACCAAGACTGGTTTTGATAGTATTTATGTTGTGGTAGACAGATTTAGTAAGATGAGTCATTTTATTCCATGCAAGACTACACATGATGCAAGTTACATAGCCCATCTTTTCTTCAGGGAAGTTGTAAGAATCCATGGATTTCCATTGAGCATTGTATCAGACAGGGATGTGAAGTTCATGAGTCATTTTTGGAAGACTCTATGGAGCAGATTGGGAACAAATATGTCATTTGGATCAGCTTACCATCCTCAGACTGATGGTCAAACAAAGGTGGTTAATAGAGTGTTAGGTAATCTTCTGAGGTGCTTGACCAAGGAATATAGACAGACTTGGGATATGGTGATTTCTCAAGCTGAATATGCCTATAATGAAAATGTCAATAGAACTACAGGGAAAAGTCCTTTTGAGGTTGTGTATGGGATGCACCCAAGAGGCATTTGTGAACTCAGAGATCTTGGATCAATGGAGAATAGGAGTGGACATGCTGAAGACTTCACTCAGACCATGAAGGAGATTCATGAGCAGGTCAAGAAGACAGTTATAGCAGCAACTCAAAAGTTGAAGGAGAATGTTGATTTGTCAAGGAAGGATGTACAATTTGTAGTTGGGGACTATGTTATGGTCCACCTCAACAAATCCAAATTGCAGAAGGGAATGGCAACCAAGTTACAGATGAAAAGAGTGGGTCCATGCAAGGTATTGGCCAAATATGGCAAGGATGCATATAAGGTGGAGTTACCATCAGATTTGGGCATCTCTCCAGTTTTCAATGTTGATGATCTGATCAAGTATAAAGGGACAGTAAGGAGGTCTTCAAGGACATCAACAACATGTCCATACCAACTCTAGACAAGCTGCAAGCAGAAAAGATCTTGGAGTCAAGAGTGAAAAAGACTACAAGGCACAAGGTGTACATGGAAAATCTTGTCAAATGGAAGGATAAGCATGAATCTGAATCTATTTGGGTAGAAGAAGTATATTTTAAGAAGAAAGGAATTGATATGTCTCTGATCTATCCCACAAATCCTTAGTTGTTTGTGCTGAGAGGGGGAGAATGGTGCAGGAGCACCAGGCAAAGGACTATTTTGTTTTTGAGTTTTTAATTTTATTGTGCTATCATAAGGTCATGTTGACCATTATTTTAAGTGCTTAGGGTTGTTTTTTGTCTTTGGGAAAGAGGGTGTCAAGATTCCAATGAGTTTAGAGGCTCACTTTGCTAAATAGTGAAAAATTGTTAAATATCTGAAAACACAGCGGGTTTTACAAAAAGGCATTTTTAGGTCATTTAAGCTTCGACCCAAGAACCTAAATTGTTGGGGAGGAATATTTAAGGCATTCCATGACCTTTTTGGTTGGTTAGAAGTTTTTTTTATCGACTTTTTTTCCAGAAATTGAAGAAAACAACATTCTTGTCCTATTTTTCTATTTTTCTGTTCGTGTTTGCATGATAGCAGCTAAATGAATTAAAAGATGCATTTTGTAGGTTTTTTTAGCATGTAGAGAAGCCTCTATAAGTTTATTTTGGAAAATTTTATATTTGTTCCATCATTTCATCCATTCTTGTAAATTCTGTGTTTTATTTCCTTATTTGCTGTTTTGACTGGAACTGTGTAAAAATGGAGTTCTAGGCTGCATTCCCTCCGTACTTGGAAGTATGGAATTTTTGGGAACATGGTCAGGCTCCATATCTATACATATTTTAGTGGTAGGTGTTAGGTTTTCTTTGGTTGCAGGAGTTATGAGAAAAGCCTTGCCTTAGGCGAGCCAGTGAGGACCCGGCTAGGAAAGGCCGCAGAACAACATTGATAACTTGCAGGGGAGAAAATATTTTTGAAAAAATATTTTTGTAGAATTTATGGGAAGGTCTTGGCCATGTATGGTACCAAGGAGGAGATCCCAACAATCTTTTTAGGAGGAGAACTTGTCACCAGTCCTAAAACTGGTTCTGGACAGTTAGAAACCCTAGTTTTCTGGGCAGAGTTTGCATGAGGGCAGAGTACGGCCTGGATAGAGCCAAGACCCTAGAAATATTGAAGGTGTAGGTAGGGGAAACACATTTCCTAAGATAAGAACCACGTTTCTATGGTGGGTTTAGGAAGGAAAAGCAATTTACCCCTGTTCAGAGACCAAATAGTGGCTCAAGGGAAAAACCTATGGAATAGGCTTCAATGCAAGTGTTGGTAAGATGGAGTCTAAGTGAAGTTCTAGAAACCCTAGGAGGTTTTTTTTGAGTTTTGGAAAACATTCCCTCACCCTTGCAAGATTCATTCATGTATTGAGGGAGGATTAGTCCTTTTGGATGCATAAAAGGCTAAGAAAGAAATGAGTCATAACACCAAGATTTGGCTTGGTAGTTGCAAACTTGACAAGATAGTGAGGTTGGTAGGAGAACCAGGGGAACTTAGACAAGGTAGAGTTCCTATAGGTTAGGGTGGAACAAAAATTTCACCAAGGAGGTCTAAGACAAGGCCTAGCATAGGAATCTGTGATTGGTTCCTGCAACATCTGAAAATAGTGTGATTGATTCCTGCAGCCTCCCTATCACATGGCTTCCATGGTTGTCAAAAATCAACAAGAGCCTATTGTTGGGAGAGACACTACCTGGAATTGAGTTTTTGAATTGGGTCAACCAATCTATGAAATAGTATTTGGTCATCCATGCATTAGGATGGACTTCCATGCACACACTTGGTTTGCATTCTATGATGTAATTATCTATGTTCACACTCCCCTTGAACAAGTAGAATCTTGGAATGTTGTACCCAAAAACATTGGCACAACATAAAATGGTTATCCACTTGTGGCTCTGTGGGATAATGTAAGAGACATTCTTGCTATCTTTTCTCGTGAGCACCTTCATGGAACCATTTTTTCCTACCTAGATGTCAGTTTCATCGCAATTCCATATTCAATTAGGACCATATGGTAGTGATTCGTATGCTGCATATAGTGTATTGTAGAATGCGGCTACAACATCGGCTCTAATATTGAATTCCCTATCTTTATCTAGGCCTTTAGTAGTTCACAATGCAAGTTCAGGATGTCTGTGCTTGAAGCTTGTCCACTAGGACTTCCCTAGGAACCCATTGGTGAAAGGGTTTGGCCTATTTTGACATATTTGGGAAACCTCAAACATAAGATTGACTATCTCAAGACCATGCCCAATATCATCCATTTACTTTCACCAATCCACAACAAGATGTTCTTCCTCTTCATTGAGGATTTTTGGTGTACCTTTCTTGGAAGTTGTTGTTAGACCCCCTAGGCATTTGGACAGTATGGTTGTTGGGATTTTCCACTTTTTGGAATCCCCCCTTATTGACATGTCATTATCTTGAATGTCATAGAGTGCCTTTTTGATGTCATCCAAAGACCACAACTTCTATATTTGTTTTACCTTTTGTGGTATTTGAGGAGTAGAAACCTACTCTACTTGTGCAACATGATCTTGTTCAGGGGGGAATATAGCCCCTTGTCTGTGGGAGGGAAACCTTGTCATGGCTCTTTTCTTTTTTTGTTCCCAGTATGATTCACCACTACATTACCCTTAGCCATCTGCACAAAATAAGTACAATCAAAACAATAATGCTTTAACAATTATCCTTATATGTATAAAGACAGTGATGCTTGAACATAAGAATAATTAGTTTGTAATGCAAAACATATGAGAATAAAATAACCATAGTGAATGATAATGAAAAACTTATGAAACATAAATGCTAAACTATGAAACAAAAATGCTTGAACTATTATCTTTATATGTATGAAGACAATGATGCTTGAACATAAGATTATTTAGTTTATGTATGTGTTATATTTTTCATTTGTTTCTTTTAAATTTATAAATATTGTTAATAGTTTAGAGAGTTACATTTATTCTAGAGTGAGCAAGATAAGGAAATATAGAAGTGAGAAGAACATAATTACAAACTATACAAGGGAGTTAGAGTTTAAGAACATCTCATATCTCTTAAGTGTGTACAACATGAACATTCTCATGCACAACAAAGTGAAAACCACACTCACATTTTAACTATGACATAATAGAAAGCTTACAAATGAAAAATAGTAAGAGTTTAACAAATCTCACATATTTTGTCTTTGATGAACTCATTGACAGGTATAAATCTTTGTGAATTGATGAAGAAGAACCTATGAAAAAGATGAAAAGAAAACCTAATAAAAAGAGAAACTTAGAAATTAATGATTGGTATTGAAGAAAACCTTAGTGAATGATAATGCAAAACCTATGATAATAAGATATCTATAGTGAATGATAATGCAAAAGCTATGAGAATAAGATAACTAGAGTGAATGATAATGTAGAACCTATGAGAATAAGTTAACCAGAGTGAATGATAATGCAAAACCTATGAAACATAAATGGTAAACTATGACTACAATACTTGCAATATAAATGATAATGCATAACCTATGAGAATAAGATAAGTAGAGTGTATGATAATGTAGAATATATGAAACATAAATGCTAAATTATGACTGTAATATTTACAATATAAACAATAATGCAGAACAGGTATGAGAATAAGATAAGTAGAGTGAATGATAATGCAGAACCTATGAAACATAATTCCTAAACTATGACTATAATATTTGCAATATAAACCCTAGTGAAACTCAAAGGCTAAACTATGACTATAACATTTCTAATATAAACCCTAGAGAAACATTAATGGTAAACTATGACTGTAATATTTGTAGTATAAACCCTAAGGAAACATAAATGGTAAACTATGACTATAATATTTGCAATATAAAGCTTTGGGAAACATAAATGGTAAATTGTGACTGTAATATTTTCAATATAAACCCTAGAGAAAGCTTTATATTGTAAACCATGATTGTAATATTTGCAATATAAACCTTATGGAACACATATGCTAACCTATGACTATAATATTTACAATATAAACCGTAGGGAAATAGATTGCTAACTTGTGATTGTAATATTTACAATATAAACCCTAGGGAAACATAAATAAAAACCTATGTTTGTAATGGCTATAGTGAAGATCAATATAAAGCTTATGAATAGAAACTGTAATGGTTGTAACGAAGAAAAATATAAAGCTCACGAATGGAAAAATCTGAGAGGAATACCTAGAACAATATGGATGCTAGTGAGCTAGAATCTGAGTTGCTGCCTACCCTTGATGTTAACTTGGTGAATTTTGTGCTTGTCACTCCTTTTCTTTTGTCTCTTATTGTAGAATAAGTGACTACTTGAAGGTTTTCATGACTATTTGAATTGGGAATTATTTGAATTTGATTGATGCTTGTTTCGTGTGGTGAAATAAATTGTTGTCCTCTTTTGAATTTGAATTCTAGGTGATATGAATTGGAGATTTGATTGATTTTGGCTATTAATTATCGAGTTGATTGGTTTGTTAGATTGTTTGAAATTGTTTCCATGATTTATTTTTGAATAATGACAACCTTAAAGCTCTTAAAAATGGATGCAAGTGGCATATTTGTGTTTGGCTCTAGTACATGCACACCCTACTTGGTGAGATAGGATAGATTCATGCTGATACGTGTTGTAGGTCTCATGGTTGAAGAGATATGAAAATGCGTTTATGTGTTGAATTGGTTATGCTACAATGGGAAACATTATTGTAATGGTTTTTCTAGTGAGTGAAAGATGGGTCAGATGGGTTTGAATTGTGTTGATTTGGCACCTTGTTTATGTTGTAATTAATATAAAAGTGTTGCTTGCATTGGTACGATAGTTGGGTTTCAAATTTTATGGGGAAGGGTGCAAAAATTAATGTTTGGGATGTTTAATTTCCATGTTGGAATGCTACTTGTGTTATGTCAGATACAAGTTGGATACACTTCATCTTGTTTGGCTACCAACATTAAAATCCAATTTTTGTTTGATCTCATTGTGTGTATTTATGCAAGAGTTTTTTTTAAGTTGTGGAGGACTAGCATACACATGTGTGCCCCAACGAGCACATTTCCCATCGCACATTATGGCCCTTGCCTATGTATCAGCCCCTCTCCCCTAGCATGGCATTACAAAAGTTAAAAACAAATTTTAGTGTAGCATAGTCAAATGCAATAGGGAAAAATTATTGAAACATGACATAACATATGTACAAACCCATATAATGTTGAAAGGGGTAGTTAGATATTAAAGGAAATAACAATCCATAACAAGGTTGATGTAAGAATTCATTGAAATGTCTATTCAAAAAGAACTTATCAATACATAACAGGATTCCTCAAAAAGCTAATATAAAAAATCGTCATCAATATTTTGGTAACTTTAGTTTGATTGTAGATGCGTATATTTTAAAGGGTATGAGTAGAATAGGACATATGGGCTTTAGATTTGTGACATTTACTAAAGGAGTTTCAAAATCATAGAATCCTTAGATATTAAGTTACATTATTTGTTTCCATTCTCTTGGGTAATGATTAACAATATTTATATGATGGTACAACGTCACTATAGAATTAGTAACATCCTTAATGCAAACTTTCCTATTTATCAACTAATACCCACTCTATAATTCCATGATTGTAGTCTCCATTATGGATTTGATGTCATTATTGGAAGGTTCAACCCTTTTGTACCTTTATTTCATAAGCTCTCTAAGTTGTGAAAAATCATGATTTGGTATCTCATATTGACCAAAGGTATTGAAAAACATATTGAAGAAGCTTATCATTAGTGAAACAAATCTCACAATCAAGTTAGTTTCATATATCCGCATACTCACAAAAGTATACCTAATTGCTTTCCCCTTAGTTTTTGTAGTATTCTAGACCAAATTTGTCATGGGGAAATTATTATTCTCACATCATGGTAATGGTAACTACATAATTCAAAGGATCATGAGATAAATAGCAATGATTCATATCATACAAATCCATCTTACATGTTAACTTCATCATTCCTCAAGGAGTGAGGTGTTTCTTTTTCTTAAAGTATTTGATTTCCTTGTCTAGATATAGTATATCTATCATTCTAACCTATCTTCTTTGAAAAATCACTATTATAATGCTTGCTATTCAAACACAAATCTCCATTAAAGTGTTGTGTATCCTTAGTTGGCATAAAACCTTTTTCATTTCTTTTTACATTGTAACTCAATCCTTTAAGATCATGCATAAACTTATCTATTTTTTTTTGTCTATAGTTAGTGGTTTGCTACATTGACTTTTATCAAGTTGAGAAATATTTATTTCATCCCTATTTATGTGTTTCCATGAGTCCTCATGTTGCAAAATGAGTTTTTAAGCAAGTTGAGCTTTTTGAAACTCTATTTATTCTTGGATTTCTCTATGTCTTTCCTTAAGATGGTCAAACAAGTCCAAACTTTCATCTATGGCTCTTTAATGTTGTCATTATCAAGTTAATTAGGTTTGTGTACATCATAGGAAATAATTTCATGTTAATGTTCATGTGACAAGGTACAGGAGGTAGGATGCAAGATAACATGTGGAGCTCTTGCATTAAGATTACACATGCCAAAATTTTACATATGTTCATGATGAGAGTGTACCCTATCTCTTCCTCTTATATGTGTTTTTATTTGAATATTATAACCAAACTTATGAGGCCTTACACTAGTTCTAATAATATTATCAATAAAGTCATCTAAAGTACATTGGTTTCTTGAATCTACAAATAGCTTACCGCTACTAGATGGACTAGCCTCATGCACATGAGAAGGTTGATTTGACTTATATTTTTATCTCTCAAACTTGTTTGTTGTTATCTTACATGAACATTTGGGTCTCCAATGTCCTAAAAATATCATGAAAATATTCCTCTTTCTATATTCAAAATTTTAATTAGGTATTTAAATATGTTTGATCAACTAAATTTACTACCCTTTACTTGAGAAGAGAAAATGATATTTTTTGTTACTAATAATTGAACATGATGTTGATGTGAATATGAACACCATACTAAAATAATGAAAACCCTAAATGCTTCATTATTAACAATATCATTTATCATTTGCTCTCAAATTTGTAACTCAAGCTTTAGGGGAAGTCAACTCAAGATAATAGGAATTGCCAACTTATGATTAGATAAATGGTAACATGGTCCAATGCATAATAATAAGTGATTTCTAATTATTTTTCCTTTTCTACATCAAATTGGGTGTTCCCTAAGGTTTTATCATAATATAATTAAAAATATATGTATGATCATAAGGGATCTTAAAAAATCATACCCAAAGCACTAAAAACCTTAATAACACATGTCTTAACATTAATGTGTTAATTTATCGCCATCAAAACCTCAAACCTCCTTTGAGTATAAAAGTAAGAAATGCATGGGACTAACATAATAAGTATTACCTCTAATGATGGAATTTTTCTAAGACTACACTTCATACTTGAAAGAAAACTAGAAAATAGTGTATAAAGCTCTAAAAATGTTAGTTGAATCGCTCCTTTTAACATATCATATTACTAAAGAAATGAGCTATGTAGCTTTGGAATAACTTCTAAAAGGTAGATCATAAGTGATAATAGGTGTTATCACTAAAAGGTAGATCATGAGCACTAAAATAGTGAAAGCACTAAACGACAGAGCAAAAGTACTAAACTAGTGCAAGCGTTAAAGACAGATTGAAAACACTAAAAAAATGCATTTGATAAACTATAGGTAAAAATAATTAATCTAGAAGGTTTGATTGTTTTGGATAATTTCATAAGATACTTAACAAACAAAAAGAAACAATGATTAATTTGAATTTTCAAAATAAAAGGTTGATTGGCTTATACTAGTTTAGTACAAGAAAACACACCAAGCACTTGAGCACATTTCTAAAATTATTCAAGTGGGTGTGAATCCTAATGTGAGCACATAATGTAATTAATCATTAATACTATCTACTTGTGAGGGATAGCTAGGTTAAGTTGCATTGCATGAAATTACTTTACCAAAGGTAGTCATTTAAGGATTTACCCAAGGTTAGTTCTATCTCAACACATGAAGGTACTTGTGAGTAATTTTAGGAGGCAATACACTTCCCTTGCACCAAACTAGAAGATGGTTGAAAGGTCTTGGGATTCTAATCAAAATATTATTATGGGAATTCATGAACTAAGGTCTCATCTACATGCATAAGATTAGAAAGGGTCTCTCCTCATCCCTTCACCTCACAAGTCTTGGAGAAAAAAGGGTCTTGGGAATTTTCTAGACACAATGATGACTAATTTTTGAGTTGAAACTTTCACTCTCCCCCTTTATATACGTTGTTAGAAAATATGGTTGAGTTCATCCCTTAGGGTGATGAAATCCTCAAGTGAGCCTCCTAAAGGGAAAGTTAATGCTATACTTTTTGATCCCCATGATTGCATGAAGCACAAGGGGAGATCATACACAATAACACAAATTGGGATACAATATAAACATAAAAAGGATAATTTGAGACTTGAGTCAGTGTAGGATCATGGGGGTCCAAACCAGGCCCTTAAGTGGCAATGAAAATTTTAAAAAATAGAGTTAGGAAACTTGACATAAATATTTGAATAGGTTAGTAACATAAGTTGAAAAATATGTAAGAAAAAAAATTGTAGCAAATTGAATGTAGTTTCTAAGATAATAGTTCTCTTTTGGAAAAAAATAAATCTATTTGGTGAAATTTTGAAATTTCAATACAATAGTACTACATTTTCAAGAAAAGAATAGAAAAAATCAGGTGTACGTCTGACCAACCTAAGTACAAGAAAATAATAATATATTTTTTTGAAACCTTGAACATAAGTAGAGGACATATGCCCAGATGTGACACTTTATTTTTTATAATTTTTTGCAAGTAAATAATTAGTTATGAAATTTTTCTTAGATTTTTTTTTTAAATATTAAAACTTGTTTTTCTAGCCACCATAACTTGGTCAAAGATTTATGAAAATCATTTTTTTTATCCTATAGTGTGGGAAGCATAGAACGTGTTGCATCTTTCGGATTCAAAAAATGTGAAATCATTTAAGAATTGTAGATTTTTTTAATCAACCGATTAATTAGGACTTTAGCTAGAATGCATGTGTAAAATCAATAATAATTATCTAGTTAATTCCAAATAAGTCGTATCTTATATTGGTGGTAAGCTAAAAATTTGATCAATAAACCCTTTTTGTTTCATCAAATTTGGATTAAAAAAATGTATTTAGCCACTTTTGGGTCATATTTCCACTTTTTGGACCCCCATGATCCTACACTCACCCACTTTTGATCCCTAAGATTGTGCACCAGGAAAAAAGGGAGAGCATACATCTACACACCTTCATAAATATGACAAATAGTTCATTAACCTTCTAACTAATTTAGTGCTTAAAGTAGTGGAAAATAAAATTTCTTGAACAAGTGATCCCACAAAACAAAATGTTGATAGTTTCACATTTTGAGCTTTATTTGGAAACATACAAGCTATACCACTTAGTCCATGATTTACAAAAAGGGTTATCAAAAATCTATAAAATAAAATCACAAAACAAGAAATAATAAAAGTTGATTTACAAAGTAGGTGAAAGAGATAAAAGGCAAATATGTTAAACTATAGAGTAGAATTATTATTTTTGTGGAAATGGAAAAAGTATCCCTCTAATTTTCCTTGCTTGTTTGGGCCCTCCTTGTTAAATCAAGCATGATGTTGTCTTGATTTAGTGTTGTAATGTGTTTGACACATTCACATTAGGTCTTGGGCCCTTGTGAGCTAAATGAACCTAATTGTACCTCATTTAAGGTGTTGTAAAGTTTTGTACCACGCTTTCACACTAATCTAAGGTTTTGATTATTAATTGGGTGTCTTCATGATTTAATTGGCCTTATTTTGCATCCACAAGCCTTAATTGATGCATCTTTTGTGAGGATAATCCTAACATAAACCATCATCTAATCATAATTCATGTATTTTTAGGTTGTTGGGCCCATATTGAGTGATATGGGACTCATACACCACCTTGGGTGTATGGGTCCCACCTAGGTTTCAGGGCATCGATCCTAATTTCACATGATTCTAAGAAATTTTGAAAATGTGTCCCATAATTAATGCCTAATGGGACTTGTTATTCCCTACATACACACCCCAAATTTTCGCTTGTAAAAGTCGGGGACCCCCTCTATTTTATTTCATTTCACTGGTTTGTTTGGTCATGGTTGTGCTTTGTCATTCTTGTTTTTGTCCTTTCTCATGCCTAGTTTATTTTCTTTGTCTTTTCCAGATTCAAGTTTTAGACTAGAACTTGCACTGTACAAAATAATAAGGGTTCAAGTTCTCATTTCTATCCTGACTCCATTCTCTATTTCCTTTGTGTTTCTTTCAAGTTTGGGTTTTGGACTGGAATTGATACCTTGCACTTTTTGAAGGTTCGTGTTCTATGTTCTTTCATTACCTTGATCCCCACTTTGCCTTCAGGCGTTGTTCGGATTCACATTCCTTATCCAGTCCCAATCTCGATCCTCATCTTTTTGTCGACATCTTTTTGCCCTGTCATCTTATTTCTTTGCTCCTCTCCAACTTGTCTTTGCTTCGTTTCATCTTTTTCCTTGTTGCATCTCTATTTTGGGTGTCATTTGTTTGTTTGTGTTCGTCTTCGTTCTTGTCTCGTCATGTTGTTTATTTTTTGTCTTCTTCATTTCTCCATTTTTTTGGTTTTTTGTGTTATTCATCTTTTCTTTGGCTTTCAATTTTTTTGTTTGTTCTCGCCTTTAAGTCTGAAAAATACAAAAAAAAATCAAAAACTTAGAAAAATAAAAAAATGAAAATACAAAAATTAAAACATTAGAAATAAATTTATTTTAAAATTTAAATAATATAAATCTTTTTATGATTTTAAAAGATTTATAAAGTTTAAATTAAAAAATAAATATGTAATTGAAATTTTTAAATAAACAAATTAGAAATAAATTTATTTTAAAATTTAAATAATACAAATCTTTTTATGATTCTAAAAGATTTATAAAGTTTAAATTAAAAAGTAAATAAATAAATAAAGTTTTAAATGTTTGATAAATAAATATTTTTATTTAAAAAGATTTTAAAATATTTGAAAATCTAAAATACATAGAAATTAAAAAAAAATAATCTTTTAAAACAAATTGGAAAAATTAGAAAAGTAAAGGTGCAAAGGATTAGGAATTACCCGATTTCCACTCCCGAGCATAAAGGGGTTAAAAAAACAATTAAAGAAGGGTGTCTTTTCGGGCGGAGGAAAACATTGAGGGAAATAAAATAATAAAGCTTTAGGTTGGGAAACAATCTTGCCCCGCAGCCTTATCGAAACAGGACTCGGGGAGAACCCTGAACCAGGCACAAAGAAAAAAGTTTATGGTCCTAACTTCATTCTACTCCTGCACTAACTTCGTTCAACTTCGACAAGTTCTTGGCCCTGACTTCGTTCCGCTCCTGCATTGACTTCATTCTGCTTCCGCAAGTTCCTGGTTCTGACTTCGTTCTGCTTCTGCAAGTTCCTGGTTCTAACTACATTCTGCTGCTGCTCCGGATTTCATCCCATCCCACACTAATTTGGTTCTGCTCCCACGAATAAAAAAATGAAAACTCCAGGTGTAGTCTCAGTCCGGATCCTGCATCACCCAATAAAACATGTTTAATAAAAGCTGGCAAGGAGATGTCATTTTAAACGATGCAGGAGGAGGGTTGTTGAAACTTTCAAACGAATGCAGTTGAATGTGGAAGCATAGATAATGGTGAATGCTAGACATGGCATGTGAACTGTTTAACAAAATTTTGCCTCAAGAAGTAATCTCATGGAATGCATCGATTGTAGATGATGCATGAAAAGCATTTGTTAAAACGGATTTGTTGGATTGGAGCCAAGCGGATCTGTTAAATTTTTTTGAAAGATTTTGAATAAATGTATTCAAAAAGTGAGGCTAAGTTCCCATTCATTTTCCCGCATCGGTAATGGATTAGGATTAAAGATAGATTCTACAACCTTTGCAAATATCTTCCTACCACAACCAAGGAGAATGATAAAGAATCAACAAAACACATGAAATTTGGATAAAATACGCCAAAGTGATATCGTCTATAGCAACCAATGCACAAAATGGAAAGTTTGAAATGTTTCGAAACTTTTAAATAGCTCTGAGGAAATCTTTATCAAATTTTGTAGCCGCCACTACCCTGGTAAACATACATCCAAATGTGATCTCATGATATCCAACAGTGACAAAGAGGAGGAGCACGCAGTAAAGAATGTGGTTGAGTAGATATTATAATTGCATGGTATTAACAAATTGTTTTGTGGAAGAGATTTCAAAAATATTGGAGTGCCCTCTTTGTATGGGTAGTGATTATTACCTAAGCAATAGAATGCCTGTGCAAAATGAGGACCGGATTTCATGGCCTCGATTTATCAAGGAGGCTTTAGGAAACTTTCTAGCAAAATACAATCGGTAGATGTAAAAGCCAAATCGCCCAATCTCTGCCAACATTCTTCCTACACATTCTAGTATAGAAGAGGCATGTAAACTGTTTGAGAAAATGCTTTGGAGAAACAACGTTTTAAAGAATGCATTGATCAATGGATATGCACCAAATGCATTCGTTGAAAAGGCTTTAGAAGCTTAAAATCATTTGAAGATGGTGGGTGAAATGGCCAATCCACAACCTCTGCCAACATTTTCTTCCTATCGTGCCAATATGGGAACTTTTAAAATTGACAAAGCAGAGTGTTTCAAATAGATGCAATAAAGAATAGAGGAAACTCATGAAATACATGACATAATTCCTTCAAAATAAATACAGTTTCAGGAATGATATGCTCAATGGAGGCACACAAAGTGGATTTGTAGAAAAGGCTTTTGAGACTTTCAAGCAAGAATAATTGTTAGATTAAAGCCAAATAGAGACAAAATTTTAGTTAAATGTTGTAGCTACAACTGCCTTGGTGAACCTACATGAAGAATGTGCAAGCATAGGCAAAGGCAACGAACAAAGAGACAACCTCGTACATGAAATACAATATTGCAATTGTCAATGTCAAAATCCCAAATTTGTATTTTGAGAAAGTCCAACAAGGCATTGAACTTATGGAATGGCTTCAAAGAAATGTAATCACATGCAAAGCCACAACTTCAAGATGTGCACCAAAATAGATTTATGCAAGAGGTAAGAAGTTTCAAATGGATCTCTAAGACAAATATGAAGAAAAATTCTCCTCTTTGTCCATGATAGAATGTTGGAATGTAGAAACATAAAAAATTGATGTATACAATATGAATAAATAGAGACAAAGCACGCAAAATCTAGAAGCATGCACACAACACGTGAATAGTTTGGCATAATGATTCAAATAGATATAATGCATTTATTACAGTTTATTCACAAGATGCAATTAGTCGATGTAATTTTGAGCCTTCAAACCAAGGTAATCAACATTGAAAGTGAATCACTTGACAAGTTTATGAAGATTCGAGTGAATGAAAAGGGGCAGTTTAAAAGTAAATATAATCTTCCCAACATGAGAGAAAATGTGGTTAAAAGTATTCTTCTCAAAACTTTTCCTTATGCTAATTTGAAGATGTTTGTCATTCAAGATTTGAAGTTCAAAGTCATAGTATATGGGTTTTGCTTGTAATTCATTTTGGGGGTGACAGTGAATGCTTTTTGGATGGTTTTTCCTATTTTGAAAGTTAATTAATTCCTACGTTTTAAATGAAATCATTGATTCTTTTTGTGAATAGATGAATTAATTAATTATGCATTTTGTATTTTACAAGTATCATTCAGATTTTGGAGGCAAATGGTGTGAAGATCTTGAGCACAAATCATTAATTTCAAAAGCTGATTTGATTATTGTTTCAATCCTGAAGTTTAGAGTTTATTTACTTTTAATTGAAATAAATCAAATTAATTAATTAATTTTTAAATTAAACATTAATTGGTTGATTTCATTAATTAATTAATGTGTGTGGATGATTTATAGGTGCTTTTGAATGTAGAAATAGCAATGGTCATGATTTACAAGGTGGATATGCAAAGAGAAGATTGCTGAAAAGATAATCAAATTGACAATAAATTATGCAAAAGATGCTGTTGCACATCAGGCAAAGAAGTGAACTCAAAGTGAAACTCAAAGTTGAAATTGGGAATTGCAATCATGAACTGAAGCTAATTGAGGTAAAATGGAGTCAAGTAAAAGCTGAAACATAAAGTTTATGTTGAGGAATGATTGAAAGCTATAGCTTTTGATGTCTTAGTCTTGGAGGGAATTATGTAGTTAGTGAGCTATTAATTGTAATATCTACTCACTTTGAAGGGGTTGGATTTTTAGGAAAAGTAGAGAGAGACATTTTGAAGTTAGCTAATTACAGTTTAGTAGTAGGATAGATGATATATTCTTTTGATTTTCTTAGTTTAG
Source organism: Sequoia sempervirens (assembly GCA_007258455.2). Classification (NCBI taxonomy): domain Eukaryota; kingdom Viridiplantae; phylum Streptophyta; class Pinopsida; order Cupressales; family Cupressaceae; genus Sequoia; species Sequoia sempervirens. The sequence continues at coordinate 339,142,503 of VDFB02270651.1, read as the reverse complement.
CTGAGTTAACTCAAGGATATTGGTTTTTGTGCACTGGTGAATCTTGTCAGATTTGTAAATGTTGTTTATCTATTTTGCAATAGTAGAAGCAACCAAAGTTAAACCTGCTTTAAGTTATACTCTAGGATGATATTTTTTGTGTTAATAATTTGATTTGGAATCTTTCAAGGAATGAAGTTTTATCTTTTCTTTTGCTCAAAATGGTGATTTGTGATCTACTGTTAAAGTTTGCATTGAGAATGAATGTCTAGATTTGTATTGATTACAAGTTGATTTATTCTACAGTTTAGTTTAAGAATTCCTTGAAGAATAACAAGTCTAGTTAACTGAATGAATCAATATTCTTCTCTCTCTTGTGTCCCTGATCTATCTTTTTCCTTTTTTTATACCCCGGGTTGGTTAGAGTAGGTTTAGATAGGAGTTTGATCTTACATCAATTGAGAAGCTCAATAACCAACATCCCCCTTGAACATTATAGCCTCATTCACTGCTCAATAAAATAACACAGTTGAGAACCAACTACAGATCTTGGAAAACCCAGCTTCGATGGGTAGCCCTATGTGTATTCTCGGGATTCTTGACAAAATTCCTTATGATATGCATAATAGGCTTCTATTATTTTTCACTAACAGTGTACAAATTGCTAAGGATCATGTTAAGATTTGCAAGGATTTGATAAGTCTTCACTAGATTCATCATGAAGATATAGCTTGTCAACTTTTTATCAAAACACTCCAAGGTACAACATAGCAATGGTATGTTAATCTTCCACCAAATTCTATTTGTTCATGGATGTAATTAGAAATTTTATTCATGGATCAGTTTGACCCTTATGCACAAACACAAGACCCATCGATCATTTGAATTTGCAGCTACAAAAATGACACCATCAGAATCAATTTACTAGTTCAATCATAGGTTTTTGTTGATGTACCAATGAGTTCAAGATTTAAATCTATTTATTAATGATTATATGCTAAAAGAACATTACTATTGGGGTTTGAATCCTTTGTTTGCAGCAGAAATCAGACATTGTAGGGAGATTACCTCCCTACATGATGTATTGAACAAAGCTCTCTTACTGGCATAGGTTGGACCTGACATAAGAAATTCAAGTAGCCAAAATGTGGATTGTAATACCTGTGTGCTTGCAAGCTATCGTCCTTTGCAGCCTTATGCATGATTACCCATCAACCCTGCCCAGATGCAATCATTCTCACCAAGCAGCTACAACCTTCCTAATCTTCCAAAAGACCACATTTTCCAATGCTTTAAATCAATTCAATCCCACACAAGACCAATGGAAGAACCTATCTATGCAAAATCCAACCACAGAGGTAAGTATTCCACATGTTAATGAAGTTGTGACTATATATCATCTCTTTTTAGTCATATTCCAAAGAATAGTCCATTACATCATAATGAAGTTGTAAGTCAAATATTTGATGAGAAAGTATATCATTTTGATGTTTTATTTGATAAAGAACATGAAATAGATATAAATTCAAAGTATACTAGAAATCTCAGGTTAAAATCTAGTTCCATTAGAAATATTAATACTAACAATGGTATTCAAAGAGATGAGGTATTAACACAAGTCTGCTATCATGAAAAAACAACAACTAAAGAATCTCCTTCCAACACTTTAAATATTTCTTTTGAACAAGATGAATAACAAGATGAGGGATGGACAAAGGAGCATGGTTCATGTTGGCTAGATATACCACGTATACAAAATTGAATAAGGGAGAAGTTGGAAGAAGTAGGAGATCTAAAGCTATCAAAACTTGTTAGGCCAAATGGATGTAGGATACATCGAACCAATCAACATTCTTAGATGGATTGCCATGTTTTCCTTAGTAAGATGGAGTTATATTTCAAATAGCTAATCACTATTGAAGGAATACTTATGGAAGATCCTTGGAATACTTGTCCACTCAATGAGGAAGATGAAACAACTAGCACACATGAAAATGATAATCAGATCATCCAAAATAATGAGAGTAACTGTGGGGAGATGTTTAGTTAGAAGTTTCCCCATCTTCTGATAACCTTGATCCTTGCATCAAGATGGATTCCATGATTAATAAAGTTTCCCTACCTTGTGGAGATTTGTTGGATATGGAAAGTTAATTTATTGATATGTTCATAGACTCTTTCATGAGCATTAATAATGATGAAACACCCATTAATGAGTTAACACAGGAAAATGATTTTTCTTACCAATTTGAATAATTAATAGATTGAAACATAGAACACAATTCAGGATGAGATTGCAAATGAATCTCGTGGTCAAAGACAAGGACTTGAATTCCAAAATGACTCTTCAAGGGAAGAAGTTTGAATAGATGTGCAGATCAGTTAAGTGTCGCCTAATAGTCAATCAAATTTGGCTTACCCCTATCAAGAAAATGGATTGGATTTTAATGCTAATCAAAATATTGACATGGATGAGTTTAGTGTTCTATTGCAGCAAGAAATGTATGATCAGATTTAGTTGGATGAAACAAAAGGAGGTCAAGTGGGTTGTCCAGACGTTTCCTTAGAAATTGAACCACTCCAGTATGCTGAAGAGAACGAAATGGGGAAGTGTCTTCTTGGTTTTGATTCCATTTATTCAAATGATTTGTTTGAAGAAAACCATCATTTATCTTGCATTAATGAATTTTACCTTGACGATGGTAAACTTGATTCTGACTTGCATGTTTTAGTTGATGATATGCAAAAACATGAAGTGAAGGAGTGTTTTCTTGGCTTTGACTCCATACATTCAAATGAGTTGTTTGAAGAAAATCCTTGTTCAACATGTACCAGCATCTTTGGAATTAATTATGATGAGTTGGATGCTTATTTTCAAACTCTTTTGGGTGACATGTTTGAAGAGAGTGTTGACAATGATGCTTCATCTCAGGAGGAGGTAGGTTTGTGAAATTCATAAGTTGACAACATGGGTGATTTTTTGCTTAGTCCTTTTGAGGAGACCAAAAAAAATTGTGACTCTATGCCCAAAATGAAAATAGCAATGTTGGCACATGAATATTCCAGTTGCATAATGAATCTCGTTGTAGATGACTCATGTAAGATTCATCCTCTTGGTTCACATTCTGAGGTAAGTTGTTGTAATCTCTTGTTGTCTAGAAAGATTTCCAAGTTAGGTAAGGAAGATGTTGAACAAATTGCTTTAGAGGTTGACAAAGGTAAAGATTTAATTGGTGATGTATGTACTTTAGGAAACTTGATTGAGGTTAATAGTCCTTGTGAAGCCAAATACACTAGTTTTTTGTTTGAAACTAGTGTTGATTGTGATAAGGATATGCATGAAGTTTTTGAACCTAGTTTGGATGTCTTAAATGCTAGTGATACATTGCTAATGGATGTCCTTTACGTTAACATGCATATATTGGAGCAAAATGGAACAGTGTTTCATGAGTTGAGACCTCATGAGAAGGAAGTTTTACAACACAAGTCCACATCAACAACTGAAGGTCTTCTAAATTAGGTGGTGTCTTTTCATCACCCTCTATATTTTAATGTTTTTTAGTTTGATTATGATGCTAGGGATGATAAAATGTGTTTGTGGGTAAATCATGACAAGAAGGAGAACCCACAATTGCTAATATTTCAAGCTGTATACCCTCAAAATGAATTTATTGCACATAAGCTTTACATTTCTGAGTATAAAGATGAATTTTCTAGATTTGAAACCATACCTAGCAAATTAAGACTTCTACACAATGAAAAATCAGTCAGGTGAATGTACAGTTTTTTGTTGTTTTGTGTTTTTTGAGTCTAGTTTGGATTTAGTTTAGGATTAGGATTAGTTGGGTGTCAGTTTTAAATTAGTTAGTTTTCTTTTTGTTTTAGTTTCAATTGTTTGTTTTAGTTTGTTTTCTTATGTTCTACTATTTTCTTTTTTTTTTGTGTCCTCTTGTTTTTGTTTTGTTTCTAGGTTTGTATGTTTCTCTTTTGTTTTTTATCTTTTGTTGTTTGTTTGTCATTTTTATTCTTTTTTTTTGTTTTGGTTTTTCTTTTTCATCATGTCTTTCTATGTGTTCTTTTCTTCTGCTCTTCTCTTTTTGTCTATTTCTTTTCCTTTTTTTTGGGGGGGGGGGGTTCCTCTCTTTGATAATAGAAGCTGAGTTATTGTATGCAAGTTATACTGAGGGGTGGATCTATTGAGATTTTTCTATCTATATTTTCAAAAAAATCATTAGTTAGTTGCTTAGAAAAATTTGATTTACCTTCATCTATTTCAAACTAGTGAATGTTAGCATGGATTAGTGCTTGGTACATTATGCAGTTTTTGGGGAGTTTTTGAAATTCTATCATGATCTACACACCTTAATAAATCCATTAGTTAGTTTACAGATTGGGTGGGGTAGCTCTATTCCAAGTGAAAAATCTAAAGGGTTACATTTCTTTCATGATTTCCATTGTGGTTCTCAACCTGGTACTTAGGCTTCACTACTTAAGGATTGAGAGAAATGAGAAATTGTACTTCAAAAGAATCAACACTTGAGAAAAAGAGGAAATAAAAGAAATTTGAAAATGAACTCAATCAGTAAGGGTAATTCAAGTATCTCTATAGAGGCTATAGATGCCTATATGGTAGTAGAGTGATGCTTAGAGAGAACTAGAGGTACTTTTGTCGAGGTTATAGACGCCTATCATGCAATAGAGCTATGCCTAGAGTATCATTACATGTTAGAAATGTAGCTCACAACTATGTAGCTTGGGTAGAGTCTATTTCACATTGATCACAACAATGCTTATGGAGGGGAATGAATCATTTGCACACACAAACGGATTTCAGTTTCATCTTACAGCTCTATCATGTCCCAATTTTGATTGTGTTTACACTTCTTAGATTGCCTTGAATTAGTGTAAACTAGATATTTTGGGTATTTGAAATGTTAAATGTTTTAAAATGCTTAGAGCATTTTTTGAGCCAAGTCACCATTTGTTATGCCTTGCATACATGCCCCAACTTTTCACTTTGGAAAAGTCGAGAACCCCCTTTGTTTTCTTTCATTTCACTAATTTTTTTGGTCTTGGTCGTGCTTTGTCATCCTTGTTTTTGTCATTTTCGTGCCTGGTTCATTTTCTTTGTCTTTTTCGGATTTGGGTTTCGAACTAGAACTTGCACTCTACAAAATGATAAAAGTTCAAGTTCTCATTTCTATCCTGACTTTGGTCTCCATTTCCTTTGTGTTTCTTTCAAGTTTGGGTTTTGGACTGGAACTGATACATTGCAATTTTTGAAAGTTTGTGTTATGTGTTTGTTCCCGACCCTAATCCCCACTTTTCCTTCAAGCATTGTTCGGGTTCACGTTCTATGTCTGGTCCTAATCCCAATCCTCATCTTTTTGTTTACGTCTTTTCACCTCATTTTCTTGTTTCTTTGTTGCTCTCTGGCCCATTTTTGCTTCATTTCATCTTTTTCCTTGTGTCTCTATTTTGGGTGTCATTTGTTTGTTTGTGTTTGTCTTCATTCTTGTCTCGTTGTGTCGTTTATTTTTTGTCTTCTTCGTTTCTCCATTTTTTTGGCTTTTTGTGTCGTTCATCTTTTCTTTGTCTTTAAGTTTTTCTATTTGTTCTCACCTTTAAGTCCAAAATATACAAAATTTTTTTTCAAAAACTTAGAAAAATACAAAAAAGATAAAAAAATTAAAACATTAGAAATAAATTTAATTTAAATTTTAAATAATATAAATCTTTTTATGATTTTAAAAGATTTATAAAGTTTAAATTAAAAATATATATATAATTAAAAAGTTTTAAATAAACAAATTAGAAATAAATTTATTTTAAAATTTAAATAATATAAATCCTTTTATGATTTTACGAGATTTATAAAGTTTAAATTAAAAATACTTAAATAAATAAATAATGTTTTAAAATGTTTGATAAATAAATATTTTTACTAAAAAAGATTTTAAAATCTTTGAAAACCTAAAATACATAAAAATTAAAAAAATTAAAATTAAAAAACAAATTAGAAAAAATAGAAAAGTAAAGGTGCAAAGGATTAGGAATTACTCATTCCCGCTCCCGAGCATAAAGGGGTAAAAAAAAATAATTAAAGAAGGGTGTGTTTTTAGGTAGAGGAAAACATTGAGGGAAATAAAATAAGAAAGCTTCAGGTTTAGAAACAAGCTTACCCCATAGCCTTATCGGAACAAGACCCAGGGAGAACCTTGAACTAGGAAAAAGGAAAAAAATTCTTGGTCCTGACTTCATTCTGCTTTCGCACTAACTTCATTTTGCTTTTGCAAGTTCTTGGTCCTAACTTCGTTCCACCCCCGCATTGACTTCATTCCGCTTCCGTAAGTTCCTGGTTTTAACTTTGTTTCGCTTCCATTCCAAATTTCATCCCATCCCACAATAATTTGGTTCTACTCCTGCCAATAAAAAAATGAAAAATCTAGGTGCAGTCTCAATCTCGATCCCGCATCACACAATGAAACATGTAGAATAAAAGTCGACAAGGAGATGTCATTTTAAACGATGCAGGAGGAGGGTTGTTGAAACTTTCAAATGAATGCAGTTGAATGTGGAAGCACAAATAATGGTGAATGCTAGACATGGCATGTGAACTGTTTAATACAAATTTTCCTCAAGAAGTGATCTCATCGAATGCATCAATTACAGATGATGCATGAAAAGCATTTGCTAAAACGGATTTGTTGGATTGGAGCCAAGTAGATCTATTGAAAAAAAATTCAAAAGCTTTTGAATAAATGTATTTAGAAAGTAAGGCCAAGTTCCCATTCTTTTTCCTGCGTCAGTAATGGATCAGGGTTAAAGATAGATTCTACAACCTTTGCAAATATCTTCTTACTGCAGCCAAGGAGAATGATAAAGAATCAATGAAACACATGAAATTTGGATAAAATACGCCAAAGTGATATCATCTATGGCAACCAATGCAAAAAATATAAAGTTTGAAATGTTTCGAAACTTTTAAACAATTATGAGGAAATCTTTATCAAATTTTGTAGCCGCCACACCTTGGTAAACATACATGCAAATGTGATCTCATGATATCCAATAGTGACAAAGAGGAGCTCGCGGTAAAGAATGTGGTTGAATAGATATTATGATTGCATGGTATTAACAAATTTTTTTGTGGAAGAGATTTCAACAATCTTGGAGTGCCCTCTTTGTATGGGTAGCGATTATTACCTAAGTGATAGAATGCCTGTGCAAAATGAGGACCAGATCTCATGGCATCGATTTATCAAGGAGGCTTTAGAAAAATTTCTAGCAAAATGCAATCGGCAGATGTAAAAGTGAAATCTATCAATCTTTTCCAACATTCTTCCTGCTCATACTAGTATAGAAGAGGCGTGTAAACTGTTTGAGAAAATGCTTTGGAGAAACGACATTTTAAAGAATGCATTGATCATTGGATATGCACCAAATGCATTCGTTGAAAAGGATTTAGAAGCTTAAAATAATTTGAAGATGGTGGGTGTAATGGCCAATCCACAACCTCTGCCAACATTTTTTTCCTATCACGCCAATATGGGAACTTTTAAAATTGAAAAAGCAGAGTGTTTCAAATATATGCAATAAAGAATAAAGGAAACCCATGAAACACATGACAGAATGCCTTCAAAATAAATACGATTTTAGGAATGATATGCTTACTAGAGGCACACAAAGTGGATTTTTAGAAAAGTCTTTTGAGACTTTCAAGCAAGAATAATTGGTATATTAAAGCCAAATAGAGATAGATTTTTAGTTAAATGTCATAGCTGCAACTACCTTGGTGAACCTACATGAAGAATGTGCAAGCATAGGAAAAGGCAATAAACCAAGAGACAACGTCATACATGAAATGCAATATTGCAATTGTCAATGTCAAAATCCCAAATTTGCATTTTGAGAATAGTCCAATAAGGCATTGAACTTATGGAATGGCTTCAAAGAAATGTAATCACATGCAAAGCCACAACTTTAAGATGTGCACCAAAACGGATTTATGCAAGAGGTAAGAAGTTTCAAATGGATCGCTAAGACAACTATGAAGACAAATTCTCCTCTTTGCCCACGATAGAATGTTGGAATGTAGAAACATAGAACATTGATGTATATAGTATGAATAAACATAGACAAAGCACACAAAATATGGAAACATGCACACAACATGTGAATTGTTTGAAAAAATGATTCAAATAGATATAATGCATTTATTATAGTTTATTCACAAGATGCAATTTTGAGCCTTCAAATCAAGGTAATCAACATTGAAAGTGAATCACTTGACAAGTGTATGAAGGTTTGAGTGAATGAAAAGGTGCAGTTTAAAAGTAAATATAATCATCCTGCGATGAGAGAAAATGTGGTTAGAAGTATTCTTCTAGAATATGTTAAACTTTGCCTTATTCTAATTTGAAGATGTTTGTCATTCAAGATTTAAAGTTCAAAGTCATAGTATATGGGTTTTGCTTGTAATTCATTTTGGGGGTGATAGTGAATGCTTTTTGTGAGGTTTTTCCTATTTTGAAAGTTAATTAATTCCTACATTTTAAATGAAATCATTGATTCATTTTGTGAACAGATGAATTAATTAATTATGCATTTTGTGTTTTACATGTATCATTTAGATTTTGGATGCAAATGGCCTCAAGATCTTAAGCCCAAATCATTAATTTCAAAAGCTGATTTGATTACTTTTTCAATCCTAAAGTTTAGAGTTTATTTACTTTTAATTGAAATAAATCAAATTAATTAATTAATTTTTAAATTAAATATTAATTGGTTGATTTTATTAATTAATTAATGTGTGTGGATGATTTATAGGTGTTTTTGAATATAGAAATAGCAATGGTTGTGATTTACAAGGTGGATATGCAAAGAGAAAATTGTTGGAAAGATAATCAAACCGAGAATAAATTATGCAAAAGATGTTGTTGCACATTACGAAAAGAAGTAAAACTCAAAGTTGAAACTAGGAATTGCAATCATCAATTGAAGCTAACTAAGGTCAAATGGAGTCAAGAAAAAGCTGAAACAAAAAGTTTCTATTGAGGAATGATTGAAAGCTACAACTTTTTATGTTGTAGTCTTGGAGGGAATTATGTAATTAGTGAGCTACTAATTGTAATATCTGCTCACTTTAAAGAGTTAGATTTTTAGGAAAAGTAGAGAGAGACATTTTGAAGTTAGCTAATTACAATTTAGTAGTAGGATAGATGATGCATTTTTTTGATTTTCTTAGTTTAGTTGAGTTAACTCAAGGATATTGGTTTTTGTGCATGGGTGAATCTTGCCAGATTTGTAAATGTTGTTTATCTATTTTGCAATAGTAGAAGCAACCAGATTTAAACTTGCTTTAAGTTATGCTCTCAAATGATATTTGTTGTGCTAATCATTTGATTTGGAATCTTTCAATGAATGAAGTTTTATCTTTTCTTTCGTTTGAAATGGTGATTTGTGATCTGTTGTTAAATTTTGTTGTAAGAATGAAGGTCCATATTTGTATTGATTACAAATTGATTTATTCTATAGTTTAGTTTAGGAATTTCTTGAAGAATAATAGGTATGGTTAATTGAATGAATTAATATTCTTCTCTCTCTTGTGTCTCTGATCTATCTTTTTCCTTTTTTAAATACCCCCGATTAGAGTAGGTTTAGATAGGAGTTCAATCTTACAATAGTCAAGAAGTTCAATAACCAATAGGCCCCTTGAACATTACAACCTCATTGTCCACTCAACAAAATAGAACGTTGAGAACCAACTACAGAGACCTTGGAAGATAGGTGGTTTTAGATCAGTTATCTTTTTCAGGAGAAATAGAGTAGAAACATCCTTTTTTAACATTGTTGTGTCAATTTGGTCATCAACAGGACTCATACTCCACTTCTGGCATATGAGTCCCATGTGGCCCAAAATTAAATTTAATTCAAATTCTTGGAAGGATTTTATCCTCCTAGATTTGATGTCAACTTGTAGTATTGTAATTTCAAGAAATTTGGCATAAAGAAGTATAAATACAAGGTTATTTAACTCATTTTTTAATCTAACAACCTAAGCTTTCAAGTATTCATGCATTCTAGCAAAATTTGAGTTCACAGGAGCATCCAAGCATTCACAAGATCATTCAAGAGTCTTCAAGAGTTGATTGTCAAGTGTTTTGGTGCATTATTCAAGTATCAAGCATCATGTCAAAGTCATCATGCATCATGTTTGTTTTTGAGCTAACAATTGTGATGTAGGGTTTCATGATTCAAGCTATAATTCAAGTCAAGATCTATCACATTCAAGAAAGAATCAAGATCTACATTCATTGGAGCCACTCCATACATGTTTGAAACACTTTATTGCTAGGGTTTGGTGAGGTGTAACATTACATTTTTTTCATTCATCATTCCTTTATCTCATTTGGCTTCATTACAAGGTTTGATCACCAAAACGGGGTTTGACCAAGGCAAACCCCTTTCCACTAACAAAACAACAATTTCCCCTCTTTATTGGGTGATTTGTAGGTCTAGGTTGAAGACATATTGAAGTGCAAGATTGGAGAAAAGTTGTTAAGTGTTAAAAGTTGTCAAAGTTGTCAACTTACTTTGGAGATGATAAAAATGCATATATAGTTTGCAAATCAGAGATTTAAATACAAAATTCAAGTGGAGAAGGCATAGAAAATATTTTAGCGCTGATTCAAACTTTGGATTTCCAAAAAATCCTAACTAGACTAATACACCACTTCTGACTTATGAGTCCTGGCAAAATGAAAGTTGCAGTTTTTAGGAGTTCCAGACATATCTCTACCAAATTTATGTTCCTGTCCAGAAACCCTATTGGGTAAGTGCAAAAAGATGAGGGACCAAAAAGGGGGTTTAAGTGGCCACTTTTTTTTTCTGAAATCAGGGAATACTAACCTTGGATGTGAAATTGAGCATAGTTACACTCAAAATTTTGAGATGCAACAAAAATAAGGATCGTTGTGCTCTAAGTCTACTTTCTAAACTACTATTTAAAAAAAAAATGTTTGAGATTAAAAGGTTCAAAGGAGGGGACCAAAAAAATTGGTGTTATTTTTGTCAAAAAAAACATAACATAGCAACTTCTGTGGCTCCCTAGCATGGTTAACTTTTTTTCAGTATTATTAAAATCACTTTGGTGAGAAATTAGCTAACAGTATGCAGTTTATGCTTAGTTTTTCTGATAATTCTTTAATGAATATTTGATTTTTTACTAATTTTCAAAGTGGAAACTTCCTGAAAAATAAAACTTTGCCCATGCTACCCCTATAAATTTTGGAAACCAATTGAAAATTATTATTATTTTTTAATATGTGTGGAGTCTAGTTTCTAAAATGTAATTTATTTAAATTTTGATCTAATCTAAAAGACTTTATAACTAAAAACACCAAACACTAGTTTTTTCCAAAAAATAGACACACAAACAAAAGAAATTTTAGATCAAAGGCTTAACATTGTCAAAATGTGAAAAAAAAACATCGTTAGATAGCTAAGAGAGAGCCTAACATTACCTAGGTGTTCAATTTGTTTGACATTGAAACACATGAAAACATGATGCTTAGCACAAATGTGATTATGTGAAATATTGTAGAATTTACAAAAACACATCATTGGATGTTGGGAAGACACTCCAAGCCTTTGGGTTAGTATTCCAAGGAAAACACCAATCCCAAGGCTTGGGGATTCCCAAAGAAAGAAATAACACAAGGGCATTATTTCTTAGTTTTGACATAGTTTTTGCATTTGTTCCCAAGACATGTCTAATAAGACATAACACAAGGGCATTATAACACACGCATTATATCTTGCTTTGTGTTAAATGCTACTCTATTGAATTTTTGTATATATATTTGTATGTTTGTATGTATCTATGCTTGTATGACATGTATGTATGTATGCATGCATGCGTGCTTGTATGTATGTATGTATGCATGTATGTATCAGTGTATGTATGTATGTATATATTAGTTCATGTATGTATGCATGCCTATATGTATGTATGCATGTAATATACTATGTGCATATGTACATGTATGCTTGTATGTATATAAGATTGCATGTACATATGTACATGTATGCTTGTATGTATATAAGATTGCATGTACATATGTATGTATGCTTGTATGTATATAAGATTGCATGTACATATGTATGTATGCTTGTATGTATGTAAGTATGTATGTATGTCTATATGTATGTATGCATGCATGTATGTA